>VXJJ01000019.1:1800000-2072022 GCA_020272525.1 Epicoccum sorghinum
TTCTCGTGCGCGTCGAGGCGGTAGGTTAGCGCTGTGGCAGAGATGGTGGTGCAGAGGGCTAGCACCAGGCTGAGGAGGGTGGTGAAGGTCCGCATCGTATCGTGGGCCCGGGGACGGAGGGAAGGCGGGTTGGAGCGTTGTTTGGCGCTGTTGGGCGCTGTTGGGGAGATGCGACTTGGTAACTAACAGCTGTCGACAACGAAGGTCGGTGTTTCGGCGCGGCGTCGCGCCGCTGCGGCCATGGCCGCGCGGGGAGCGGGCTGGCCAATGAGGTGCGTCTGCGGCCGACTATGGACGGGGGTGCTCTCATCGCAACATTAACTGCACCACATGTACTGCAACGAGAGTCGTGATTGCGGCTCATGTCCACGTGAGGTAATAATAGCCTAGTATACCATATTCGATGTGTCATTTCTAGCTAGTCTACAGTCCACCCAACACTCGCACCCAACCATCACCTTGGAATCTGCAACGTACTTTGCTCCTCCCGTCTGCGACCATTTGCGCTTGCGGGACCTCTGTACGCCGCTCACCTATCGAGGCTTCTTACAAAGAGCCCCGCTGCCGCTTTCTGAAACAATAGAAACGCCTCCAATAACAATGCCTCTCCGACTATGCAACAGAGCCAGGGCGTATCCTACACCCATCCCCCTCGGCGGCTCAACGGATGAAGATCGAATCCGACTTGCCCCAGAAACTTCTACTCTTATTTGGATGATCCAACCCAAGAGATTGGTCGTCGGTCAGAGTGTCCCACAAAACTTCATCTGCTTATCGATTAGCGTCATCAGCGACTGTCAAACCCGTCAAATGCTTACCATCATCCTCAATGTACGTAGGTTTCGAGTATTGTGCTCGGGAGACCTTGGCGAATTTAATCTTGTCGAGCTGCTTCCCCTTGATCTTTGTCAAATCCGAGAGACGCTGCCTGGTTTCGCTGAAAGGCTCGCCCTCCTTGAGTGCGAATTGGAACGGTATGCCGTGGGCCTTGGTGTGGTCCTTGTCGAAATGGAACACAGCCACTCTTCGAGGTGCGTCAATCTCTGGCAGGGGCATCGCATAGATCGACGAGTATTCAGAAAGAGCTGTGATCTGTAGCTCCGAAGCCAGTTGCTTCGAAAACCTGTGTACCGAGACTTCCCAAATGTGTACCTTGTTCATGACCTCGTCGCTGATGTTGCATTTGCGTTGCAGCTCATCAAGTAGATCGGCTACCTGAGCGCTTTTAGGGATCATGAGTGTCACCTCCTCTTCCTTCTGGAGGCCCTCTGGAAGCCAAGTAACCTTGATCGGACGTCGTTGTTCGAGCTCCTTCAGACTCATCTCCAGCTTTTCGTAGAAGAGAGCATCGGGCCGTTGCCCTGAAGCTTGCGCGTAGCTGTATGGGCCAGGGAACATGATGTTGTTCAGCGTGTGGTTGGCATTGTACTTGACAGGTTGTTTAGGCTTGCCCGCAGTGCTGACGGTCGTGAAGCGAACATGTGTTGGCTCGCACTGAAGGTACTCGCCAACCTTTGTAGCCAGTTGATCGTATGACATCTTCTTGCTCAGTGTCAACGAGAAGGATGGCAGTTCTTCTCCCTCGGGCTGAACTCTTGGGACGAATTCGATGTTGATCCTATTCAAAAGGAACTCGTAGAATTCCTTCGCATCAGCGCAACCTCCCGACGACCGGATCTGCTCCACCTCTTTCTCCGTCAGAGACCGCTGGACCGTGACAATGTCGCCATCTTGTAGCTCGGACTGGGCGAGCGTCGTCTTAGGTTTCATCACCTCGATCATATTCATTTTGATTTCCTCAGACAGCTTCATCTGCGTTCCAGTCGGCCAGCCCAACATCTCAGAGATGATGGGCATGAGGTCCGAGACTCTATCCTGGTATCCGGCGTAAAAAGTCGAGATGCCAAAAAGACTTTGGGTGTTTGCATCGAAGTGCTTGAGGAAAAGCATGATTGGTTTGTCGGTTGAACCCTTCGACCCCAGAGCCTTTTCGCCAAACTCAGGTGCATTGTTCGCGTCGCGCTTGACCGCCTTCTCCATCCACAGGCGGAAAACAGATTGCTTGGTGCCATGTTTAGCTGCGGCTTCCTCCATAGTCATGTCGGGGAACTCCAGAGGTGTGTCGGGGCGAACAGTTCCATTCTGACGATTGACCATGGACCACGGACGCAGCATATCGCCCTCAACGCCAAGTTCCTGGCCAACGAGTGTGTTGAATTGCGCCATTGTCATGGCGCGAAGGACGCGATGTATCTTTGGATTGGCAGCTGTTTCAGCGTCTCCCTTCCAAGGCACAATGTCGAAACCCTGGTACAGTTTGAAGTTCTCCTCTGACGCGACAGCAACGTCCATGTACAAGTGCGCCTCTTCTCTTTCCTTCTTTTTCTTCTCAAAGGCGGCGTGCTCTTCCGCAATGCGTTCCGCCAGATGCTTCGGAGGGGCGACGCTTGCGGCATCCGGAAGGATACTATCAATCCTACTCTCACGGATATAGACCAACATGTATGCGCTCATGGATCTCTTGTTGGACCAGGTCCTTGTGTAGGGATTGCGCTGGTTCGTGTTGCCATTTGGCGCTTGTGCATAGTCGCCGCCAAAGTTCTCTTCCAGGGCCTCACGCTTTGTTGCACGTGTGACCCGGTCATCGTCAAACTTGTAGTAATCACCGTCCTTGTTCGGTTTGATGAAAGCGTAGTAGTGGCCGGCGTTGAGATCTCCACTGTGCACTAGCACGCTGTGCAGGCGATAGACGTAGGGCTCTGAACGATCGGCGTTCTCTGAGAGATATGGCGAAGCGTCCCAGACCTCAGGGAACTCGTAGCGATCATTGACCTTCATCATGGCGTCGCGTTGGAAATCATACTCGAAGCGCTTGAGTTGGAGATGCAAGACTGGTGGGAAGGACTCGAAGATGACACCCTTCTTCGCGTCCTGCAATCCATAGCCCTCTGCAAAGTACTTGTTCTCGCCGTCCATAGTTTCTACCTGCACGTAGTCCTTGAAGCTGTCGTCCAGGTTCTTGTTGCCGCTGACATTGAGCTGAATGTCCCAGTAGTCCTCTATCCGGGAGGATTCGTAGTCCACATTGATACACGAGATGTAGGTCTTCATCTTGCCGACGAACATTCTCTCCAGAGCGCCTTCGGCTGAGGAACCCTTCATCTTGGCATCAAGCTTGTCCATGAGCACTCGGGACAACTCTTGGACATCCTGCTGCTCGAAAATCTGCTTCGAGTCCCAACCGAACGAGTGCGTCAGACCCGTAGTACTGACGGCATTGTTGGTGTTTTGGAGTAGGTAGAAAAGACGCTGTAAGGCATAGGAGCTGCCCTTGTCGTCTTCGTCGGTGGGGATTTGGTAAACTGCTTGGCGGAAAGCATTGGTGAAATATAGAGACTGGAGAAGCGAATTCAGGTAGCATGTTGCGCCCTGGTTTTTCAGACCGACCATACCGGTCTCCTTCTTGGAGTCGTAGTTCAGAAAGTTGTGCCACAGCACGCCGGTTGGGTCCTTGAGGACGCGGATATAAGCGGTGACGTTGGCCGCATTACCCTCCACCATTGGTCGCCCTCTTAGTTGCCCTCGGTCCTCCCAGTTGTTGGCAAAAAGCTTTCTTAACTCTGCGAATCGTGTGAAACCCCAGTCGCCCTCATCTGCGGTAAAGCGGTGGTGTGCGGTATGTGTAATGTACATGCTGGGATCATTCGGGTTCCAAAGGACCAGCATGAACTGCACGCACGCGTACCAGTCCTCGGGCATTTTGCTCTCCTCGTATGCCTGTTCGAGGTAGAAGGACGCAAAGTCAACATTATTACCGAATGGGAAGAACAGGATGCGCCATGGCTGGCCACCGCACTCGAAGACGGGTCCATGCTCTTTTCTAGTGAGCGTTCGCCAGTCTTGGATCTCCCATGTGTGATGTGTCTCTGCCTCTGCTTCCTGGTCGGGCAGCTCTGGCATGTGCTTCTTCATAAAGGCGTCAAACTCATCAGCGCGTGGCTCGGGGTCGGCGTCGACTTCGTCCATCTGGTCGTCCGAGTCGGCGGGCGTGATAATGGCGACCTCGCCCTGCTTCTCGTCGTACTCATTGTCGATGAGCATGTCGCTGCCGGTCTGCGGCGGAGTCAGATACGCTGTGAGAGGCATGTTGCACACATATGTCGCGGAGGGCTGGAGCCACGGCTAGCATGTGTGTCGGCGCAAAGCTTACCTGATCCATGGTGAGGTCGGCAGCAGCGGGTGCTCGCGGCGGGGCAGGCCAAAGGGAAGGCGCGGGCGGGAGGGGAGTTCAGTTCAAGCGGGTGCGACGCTGTGCGCTCAACGCAAAAAGACGTGGGTAGGAAAGACGCGCGCCAGTCGCCGTTATGGAAGAGCACAAAGTACAGGAGGGCGGTCGCAGCAGGCAGCTCAATGGTAAGGATGCGTGCCTCGCTAAAAGGTGGCGTTGACAATGACGACCAAATTGAATGCTTTGCCGCGGCGCGCAGATTACAAGCAAGACAAAGGACACAAGCTCTTGGTAGATACAGTTCACGGAGCACAAGGGCTGCAGATGTGCGGGAATCTTCCAGGTGCTCGGCAGCCTACACGGCCTCCTGCAGTGAACAGCTCGGATCTTGGCGTTTTCGATGGGGCCTAGACGTCATGTCACGCCTGTGAAGCGCCTGCACATATGACATGTTTCACGGTCATGGACATCATATACAGTGTGTGAACGTGGCAGCGATTGTGGCCCCAAAGCAGATGCTTGCTGTCCCCTGGAACAGTGAAAACAGTAACAAAAATTGCGGTGCCGTGGTCGGACTCTCGGTACGAGCTTTGGTGTTGCGTCATGCTGCGCTGGAGCTCTCAGAGCTCAATATTCCCCACACTCGAACATCGAAGCTTCCATAGCAATGCAGACCTCGGTGAGAAGCCTGAGGGCATGTGCCTCGCAATGCGGCGCAATTTCTCGAGCTTCGCATACATCTTTCACGCCCCTTGTACGTAGGAGATGGGCTCACGCTGCTGCGGTAGCCCCCAAGTGGAAGCCCTCCACCGCCCTCGATGAGTAAAGCCATGCCTCGCTATGGAATGCCATGCCGCAGACTCACACCTCGCAGATGGGTGCAGCGTGAGGCACGGCCTATAAGCTTGCGCCAGTTGACCTTCTTTGGCAGGACGTTGACCGAGTCCCGTTTGATGGACTCGGCCAATTACTGTCGACTGGAGCTACCAACGAGGTGAGCTACCTATCAGACTTCACATTTTGCCGTCGCTGAATGCCCCAGACTTGCCCACCGCCTACGTGACATTCAGACTCTGCCATACGTCGTTGTCGCGAATCCGCACCTTGCCCACGTCTATGAATCGTACCTCCAAGCTTTCGAGCGGTTTCGACGCGTGCCTGAAATTCGATCCGTCGAAGACAATGACCGATACTGCAAGGTATTGGAGGAGACGCTCAAGGAGCATGCCACCGTCATACCCCGTCTGGCCATTGGAGTGCTGGAGGTGCGCAACCTGATGAAGTCAGATGAGCTGGATAAATTTATGAACACAATGCTGCGGGCAGTATGGATTACATCAGGTCTTTGTGTGGTTCTTGCTGACTCTTACAGCGGATATCGCGACGGGTGATTGCAGAGCAGCACCTTGCCCTGAGTGAGACGTACAACTCGCCGTGGCATTTCCCGAACGCACAGGCACCGCATGATCAAGAAGCGGTTGGAGAGATTTTCCTACGATGCAACGCGAAGGAGATTGTAGAGTCGTGTGGGAAAACTACTCAGGAGCTGATCAAGCAAGCGTATGGGGAGCACGTTGAGATCCCCGAGATCAAGATTTACGGCCACCTGGAGGCGACATTTCCGTACATTCTAAGCCACCTCGAGTACATCATCGGCGAACTGCTGCGGAACTCTATCCAGGCTGTTATCGAGCAGCGAAAGTCGAAGGATGCAAAACCTCCGCCAATTGAGGTCTTGATCTGCGAGACTTCCCAGCATGTCATAATCAGGATCTCAGATCAGGGCGGGGGTATCCCCAACGACTTGCTTCCGTACTTGTGGAGCTTTAGTAAAGGTCCACGACGCGAGAAGAGGTTACAAAACTTGGCCAGGGTACCAAAGCTGCTGGGTACTCTGCAAGAGCTTCAGGTAGGAGATAAATCGGCATCCGAACTACAACAAAAGAACAGCACAATGCCGCACCATGGCGAGCTGCATCAGGGCTCGCTGGCGTCTCTGACTTCAAGGCCACCCGACCTTCGCCTTGGAATTGGTCTGCCAATGTCTCGACTATATGCCGGTAAGCAAATTGCATTCGAATTGTCGAGTGTCGGTATTGACTACTCACGAACAGAGTACTGGGCCGGCAGTCTGGAGATCCACAGTCTTGAAGGATTTGGCGTAGACGCCTTCCTTCAGATTTCGAAGCTTGGGAACAAGAACGAGCGACTCACGACACGTGCTTCCATGGACGCAATTTAGACTGCTGTCTTTTTTGCCCTGCGCAAGTGCGACTGTCATGAGGCTGCCTTGATCACGACGCACTACTTGTCGCCACCGCACCATCCGCACAGCACATATCAGTACCGCATCACTCGCCAGCATCGATTAGCACATCTCTATACTAATGTCATTCATGATGCAAGCAGTCGTAAGAACCCTGCGCAAGGCTCCAAGTTGTCAGCTGACCAGGTATGCAGCCAAACCCTGGTGCAAGCTACAAAGCTGTCAGCCATGCGCATCCATTGCCGACACCGCCTTCTGCGCAGGTTTTAAAGGAGCAGCGCCTCCGGGCCTTGATTTCCCAGCAGCCCATCACAGTACATCTTCATGGGCTACCTTTCGAACGTGCACCGACTGTTGCCGATGTGTTGATGCCCAAAGTGCGCCGTTCAGTCTTCAATGAGAACGGTACGCATCTATTCGAGTGCGACTCGGCGGGGCTGTGCTGATGCAGCTTGTTGCAGTGAACCCCAATAACCTAGACGTAATTTCATGCTGGAAAGGCTTGACGCATGCGCAGTCGGCGGAGCTTGCGATGTGGTACTGCTTTCTCCACAGAAGCCTCCATGATGAGGCGCTGACGCGTCTCCGCGAGAACCTGATCGAAGACCTCCTACAAAGCGAAGGTCAGTACTGTCCGTGAGGGCTTTTCCACTCCACATTGAGCTGAGGAATATATAGAAGTCCTTGACGAAGTCTATCTGGTGCCTTGCATCCTCAACTGCTTCCGCAGCAAACCTCATCGCCTGATTGATATCAGCTTTGTGAATCTGATCGACAGCATGCTTAGCAAGTTTTGCGAGAGGTGTTCTGGTGACATGGCGGCAGCAAGTTCCACGGGTTGGGGCTCCCACTTATCTGGCGGATTGTCACGGTTTCTTGACAACTTCCTGCGCGCGCAAGACTGCTTTGTGGGCGGACAGTATCTTGAGGTTGATTTCGACTTCCAGTACAGCCAGTCTGCCCTGAAGGCGACGGGTGAGGTAAACTGGCAGTGTATAGATATACGCTTTCTCCCCCTGCCTGAGAGGTTGTCTGCAGGAGAGGAATATCGCATTGCGCCATTTATGCCACGCGAAAGTCTCGGTACGCAACAAGTCAAATACTCAATTGTGCGGTCGTCGTTAAACTTCCACTGGGATCCCGAGAAACGATGCTTCACAGCTATTGTACCCGACTATGCAGATGTGAGTAGATGCGGAGCAACTGACTCCTAACCTGGCAGGCCAGCTTACGTCTGCACCAGGAAGAGCAACATGTGGCTGAGACCGTCCTAGCCGCCACAGTGACAACTCCTTTCCCCGGCGACGTCAGGTTCGAGCGAGAGAGTCGCTGGAGCATCCAGCTCGATATTTCTCCCGCCGAGAAAAGCCACGAGCCTTCGGTGTCAGCCATGGAAACAGAGCTTCAAGAGCTTCTCCGCAAGGCTAGTTGGAATGTAGACCGCTACTCAAACGCTGGGTCTACGTACACCGAACCTCCTCAGCTCCCCTCACCGCCCTCTCCACAGAAACGGGGCGGATTAGATTCAGAATCCGTCTCGAGAGATCCCGGACCCAAGCGCAGATGTTACGCCCGCGCGGACCAAGCAGGAGGCGAGCCACTGGTCTACTGTCACGGCGGTATATCGATACCAACAGCCCGAGCGGGTGATGGATATATGACAGGCGGGTTGACCTCAGAGCAACGGTGTCTGAATCGAGACCATGCTCGTCTCCACGCATCTGCTGCTGGCGCTGCTGCGCCTCGCCAGCCCGCCCAGAGCAATGCATCACTGCATTCTCGCGCGACACCAGCTGCAAAGACCCCGTCGCCACGACTCAGCAGCCTCGTGGAAGAGAACGAAAACGCCGTCGTCCTCCAGCAACAGCAGATCTTAAGCAATTACCACGAGTTTAAGGGCCGCAGGGCGTTGAGGGATGCGGGGCTTGCGAGTCCGGTTAGCGATACTGAGCGTGTTGTTTTCGAGGGGATTTTTCTGCGGGATGGGGATGGGGATGGCGATGGCGATGGGGATGAGGGGTGGGAGCTGGCTACTACTGAGGAAGAGGCGGGTGCTGGCGGGTTTGATTCGGGGATGGGAGATACGTAGCTGGAAAGATGTTTCTTGTTTGTGCTTCGGAGGCCGTTGATGGGGATAGGGATGGGATAGGATGGTAAGGTAATGAATGCAAAATCGCTTCAGGATCGCTTCTGGCTGTTGATAGCTCAGGCCGCAAGACAGGACGGACTCGTGAGTGCACATCAAGAGAGAGAGAGCTCTTTGGGAGCACATCGAGAGAGCTCTTTGAGAGCATACTGACTTGGTGTGAGTCCGGATACCAGCGATTTGTTCGAGACCAAGACTATTTTCTTTTCGTCCATAGCTAAGTAGCTGCTCAGTACATATAGCTGGAGAGCCATGCATACACACCCGTATGCATGTATCTCTTGCACAACCCGGACAATCAATCAATCAATCAATCACGTGAGGGGGGCTTTTGTACACCAAAAACGCCCAGAAGCCAGAATCCAAAAGCCAAAAAACAAATGCAAAACGTGAAACGTGAAATCCGCCCGATTGCCCACCGTCCGCCCGCCCCGTGTTTTGCCGGAGGGGAAGAGTAGAGAGTGCATGCCATCCTGATCCCCGGACCCCACTCTGCGCCGCCGCTATGCTGTGAGAGACTGCAATATACCCAAGAGGACATGAAGAGATAAAAGAAAAAAAAGGTGGAGGAGGGGGAAGGGGGGGGGGGGAAAGCGAAACCAAAGAAAGCGCGAAAACCCCACCACTTTTGAGTCCGGCGTAGGCCAAGTGCCCAGATCCGGGAGGAGGAGAGGCGGTCAAATCCGCCTAGACGTCGTCGTCGACAAGCATGCTCTCCTCGTCCCTGTCTGCCGCAGCAGCAGAGACAGCAGCATGGCGTCTGCGCCTCGCGGCTCTGCGGCCCGCGACCTGGTTCGGCTCGAGGCCGCGCAGGGCGTTCTTGCGGCGCGCGAGGGCGTCTTCGAAGTCCGGGTCGGCGTCGAGGGAATCCTCGAGCAGCATGTGGCCGTGGCCGTTGCGACTGACCCCGGGCGCCAGGAGCGCGAGACCGAGGCCGCTGTCTGCCTCGTTGGCTTCGAGCGCGCGGTTGAGCAGGTCCGTGGCCATGGGGTCCTGGGGCGCGAGGGCGAGGGCCTCGTGCAGGGCTGTGACGGCGTCCCAGGAGCGGCTGGCTTCGAGGAGCACGAGGCCCTTTGCGGTGAGGACGGCGGCGTCTTTGGTGCCCGTGCGCAGCACGCTGTTGAAGACGTGCAGGGCTTCGTCGAGGAGGCCCGCGCGGCGCAGGGCGTGGGCCAGGTTGATGCGGTAGGGGATCTGGGTGGGTTGCGAGGCGCCGGTCTGGGTGGAGAAGGTGAGGGCTGCGCGGAAGAAGTCGATGGCGGTGTTGTGGTCCGAGGAGTGGAAGGCGACGATGCCGAGTTCGTTGAGGAGGAGCGGGTCGGTTTTGCAGAGCAGGTAAGCTGTGTTGAGGTATTCGCGCGCGAGGGAGAGGTTGTTGAGTTGGAGGTTTTGCATGCCGAGGAAGAGTTGGGGTAGGTGCGAGCCTTGGAAGAGGCGGGCGGCGGTGCTGTAGGCCGAGATGGCTTGGTCGTGTTCGCCCTCTGCGGCGAAGGTGTGCGCGAAGCCGATCCAGGCGGGGCCGAAGTGCGAGTCCATCTGCGAGGCGTGGGAGAAGTGGCGACGGGCTTCGGCTATTTTGTTGGTGGAGTAGTAGTAGATGCCGATTGCGAGCCAGGAGCCAGGCTCGCTGGGATGGGTGTCGACGAGCTCGTGGGAGAGAAGGAAGAGGGCGTTCGTCTGCCCCAGTTCGTGCAGTGTGGCGAGGTGTAGAGGCAGGACGGAAAAGTTGAATTTGTCGTGGGCCAGGACGGAGGAGGTCAGGACCAGGGCTTCCTGGAAGCGGCACTGGGTGAACATGAGGTCTGCCTTGGAGCGGACAATGTCCGGGTTGTCGGCCAGATTGTAGTGTGTGCTGAGCGTTTCGGTGGCGTTGGCGGACTCTTCTGGCTTTGCGTACTTGGAGAGGCGGGTGATGTAGAGGTTTCTGGTGAAGTCGGCGAACTCCTGGGCGGTGGACGAGCTGGCAGCGGGGTTGATCGAGTCAAAGTTCAGCGTCTCGAGGAAGGCCCACTCCTCCTCCGGCGACAGCAGCGAGTTGGTCATGAGGGCATCGAAGGCCTCGAAGCACAGCACGTCAATCTGAACGGCAACCTTGTAACACTCCTTGGCGCGATCGAACGAGTTCTGCTTCGCATAGCACACGCCGCGCAGATAGCACATGGCTGCCTCTGACTTGATGTTGTCGGCGTCCTCGCGATCGCGCTCCTCGCTGGTGGGGAGGCGCTCGTTGCGCGTAGCTGCTTTGTGGTGTCTTGCGCCGGCGCGGCTGTGGGTGTCGACATGGCGCAGCTTCTGTCTGCTGTTCCCGTTGCCAGCCACGGCAATGAGATGTGTCGGGTTGGTCTCGCCGAGTAAGTGCAAGGCCTCCTCGATCTTGTTGAGCTTGATGGAGCAGTGGGCGTTCAGGTAGCGGCACTGTGGGTTGCGCTCAGCGAGGTTGCCGCGGGCGAGCAGCGCCTGGGTGCGGCTGTAGTTGCCGGTCGTGAAGTGCACCTGGGCCAGCCAGAATGCGTCCTGGTCGTCGCCTACAGCCCCTCATGTCAGACGCTGCGCTTGTACGTTGTATGCACTTATATATGTGTTTGTATGTTATGTGGGATCGACGCACCAGTGATGGCCAGCAGCTTGTCGGCGACGCAGATGGCCGTCTCGTACTGGTGCTTGTTGACAGCCTCCTGGCGCCATTCGCGCAGTCGGGCTTCCATGTCCGTGTGCGCCCCAGCTGCGGCGAGGCGTGGACGGGCGCGGGCGCAATTAAGGGCGGGGTGGCTGTTGAACGCGTTGTTGACGGTGCGGCGCGTGGGACCGACAGGGTTCAAAGTTGCGGGGGGAGCTCGGGAGAGCCAAGCGCAGCGCAGAGAAGTTGCCGCTACCGCTGCCGCTGCCATCGCTCTCGCCATACCACTTCAAAGTACAGGCAACCTTACAGGCAGCACTCGCTCTCTCACCCGCCGCTGTCGCCACAGCCTTCACCTCGCCTCTCCCCCACACCGACAGGCATACTCAAATCTCCGTCCTTAGCCTAGAGAGCCACCGCCGCCATGTCCGAACGAAAGGTGCTCACCAAGTACTATCCCCCAGACTTCGATCCCTCCAAGATCACGCGCCAGCGCGGCCCCAAGAATGCTGGTCCCAAGCTGCAGACAGTCCGCCTCATGGCCCCCTTCTCTATGAAGTGCACCCACTGCGGCGAGTTCATCTACAAAGGCCGCAAGTTCAACGCCCGCAAGGAGACCACGGACGAAAAGTACTATGCCATCGCCATCTTCCGTTTCTACATTCGCTGCACGCGATGCTCTGGCGAAATCACTTTCAAGACGGATCCCAAAAACATGGACTACGAATGCGAGCGCGGCGCAAAGCGAAACTTCGAGCCGTGGCGAGAGGCCAAGCTCGCCGAGGAGACCGAGGAGGAGCGTCTCGACCGGCTGGAGAAAGAGGAGGCAGAGCGCGACGCCATGAAGGAGCTCGAGACCAAGGTTCACGATGCCAAGACCGAGATGGCCATCGCAGACGCTCTTGACGAGATTCGCTCGAGGAATGCGCGCATAGCAAAGGCAGAGCAAGATGGCACCACTGCGAGCGTCGCGCCGCCGCCAGACGACGCTGATGCAAGGCGCCTGAAGCAGGAAGAGGAGGACGCCGAAGCTGCGCGGAAAGCCTTTGCCAGTCGAGAGATGCCAGACTTGGGCGAAGAGGCCATCGACGAGGACATGATGAACGACCCGCTTGACGCTGCGCCGGCACCCGTCTTCAGCAAGAAGCCCAAGGAGAAGAAGGACTTTGGCGCAGCCCTCGGCATCAAAAAGAAAGCCTCAGCACCGGCTGTCGCGGCCTCAACGACAGCCAAACCAGCAGCCCCAGCCCCATCCAATCTGTCCAACATGCTTGTGGCTGGTTACGACAGTGACGACGACTGAGTGTATATTAGCCTGCATCACATGGCGTTCCCTTCGGCATTTACGGCGTGTAAAGATACCAATGCATCTTGTTTGAACCCTGTCAATTTTCCACGGCGCAGAAGCACATGACCAAAATCCGCAAAATCAGGTGCGAAGACGTCATTACTCAGGAACAGCCGTTAACCGCCTCAAGGCACGCGTCGGACACAGTCATCGTATTGAGAACGACCGCGGCCTTGGCCCTGTGCAGATCCGGAGAAATCTCCTTCCTCATCCATCCTACTCTAGTTTCCACATGTAACCCCACACCCACCATCTCCACAAAGTCTTCGGCGCTTCGCCGAAACGCTACAATCTCTCGTAATGGCATGCGGACCGCTTCTGCGCGCGAGAAATGCGCCGAGCTCGGCATCCGGGTTAATGCCTCTACATCGTGGCGAACGTCATGCTCAAGAACAGAAAAGAGATAAAAGCTGGGTGGCCTGCCATGGGCTTTGTAATCTTCGCCGTATCATCTGAGCCCCCACAATCCGACGATGCACTTTCTCTCTTGCCTCGCGCTGTTGCCCAGCGCCCTCGCGGCGCCCGCTCTCGACTTCACATCCTACATCACGCCGCGCGCCAACGCCAACGCTTCTCTCACAGGGTATCTGGGCGTTTTCTTTCTGGGCGATGCTCCCAATGTCTATTTCTACCAATCCAGCGGCAACAATGCGGTATCCATGAACCCTCTCAATGGCGGCAACCCAGTCATTGTCCCTACCCTCGGCTCCAAGGGCGTCCGCGACCCTTCTATCATTACGTCAAGGACGGACAACAAGTACTATATCATCGGCACAGATCTGGACATCGCCAAGACAACATGGGACATTGCGCAGCGCAACGGCAGCCGCTCGATCTTCGTGTGGGAGTCCACTGACCTGGTGACATGGGAAAACGAGCGTCTTATTGAAGTGGAAGATGCCAGCGCGGGAATGGTGTGGGCTCCATCAGCTGTATATGATGAAGACAAGGGCGAGTACCTGGTCCACTGGGCCTCGAAATTCTACGGCGCGGACGACCCAGGCCACACCGGTACGCCATCTGCGATCAAGCTGAGATACGCGTATACGAGTGACTTCAAGACCTTCTCGCAGCCTGGCGACTACATCAATTACAGCCCAACCAATGTCATCGACCTCGAGTTCCTGCCCCTCGGCAACAACGCTTATGCCCGGTTTGTGAAGGACGAGACAGCCAAGACTGTGTTCACGGAGATCAGTACGCAAGGGTTGTTCGGCACTTGGACACGGCCGCAGGGCGAGGACAGCATCATTGAGTCTGGTGTCGAAGGGCCTGCAGTGTACTGGGACAACGAGATCGAGGGGAAGGCGCACCTGCTGCTGGATTTTTACGGCGCAGATGGGTACAGGCCGTACGAGAGCACAGACGTAGAGGGAGGCGTGTGGACCGCGAGCGACCGATCGGCGTGGCCTGCGAACCTGAGGCATGGGAGCGTGTTGCCCATCACGCAGGCGCAGGGGGCGGCGCTGAGCGCGAAGTGGGCGTAGAGAGAAGTGGTGTTCTAATTTTTGCGTGTCCCGAGCCCCGAGGAGCTCTGGGAAGTTCTGGAGGGAATTAATTTAAGAACGGGAAAGTGCCCTTTAGCTAATAAATCGCGTAGCCATTTTGGAGACTTCTTTGGTTATGAAGACCACGCTAATCACAACTGAAATCTTGCATCAATCTTATACAGCTCGCACTGCCAAATCTCCTCACGACTATTTATGAGGCTTCAGCAAAATACGGATTATCTGCCTTCGCCGGACGAGAATCACCCGACGTCGAACAACAACGCACTAGCGCAGACCCCGCATCCACCTACACGCGTGTAGCTCACTCACATCTCGTGTCGAGCGCTGGGCCCAAACCACATAAATGGAACTGTGACCCAGGCATGAAAATGGCCTCGAACTACACCCACCAAAGCAGCACCACCACCTGCCATGGCGTCCAGTGATACCAATGGCCATGCAGGACCCAGTGCGCGCCGAAGCGAAGATGTGCCCAAGAAGATGAAGGCATTACAGTACGGCGACGTCTACAAACCATGCGAAAGAAGACTGACATGGTGGAAGATACTCGAAAGCCGAGACGTTCGCGGTTGTGGAAATCGATGTCCCGGAGATAGGAGACGACGATGTTTTGGTACTTGCGCAGCTTGACTTCACCTCCACCAGTGTACTGTGTCCTCGCCGGACTAACACAGGTTAGGTCAAGATCTCAGCATGCGGCGTCTGCGGAACAGACTTGCATTACCACAAGGGCGAGTTTCTGGCTAAGGTAACCCCTTCCACCTCTGCTTCGAACACTCATGCTGACTCTCCAACCCAGTGGCCACTCATCCCCGGTACAACCCCCCCCCCCCCTCAGCCCCACAAACACCTCCCAACTAACCCCCCTCCCCAGGCCACGAAGCCGCAGGCACAGTCGCCGCCCTGGGCCGCAACATCACCCACCTGTCCCTAGGAGACCCCGTAACCGCCGACCCGCTAGCCCCTTGCACCTCGTGCTTCCACTGCACGCGCGGCAAGCCCCTACTCTGCACCTCGCTAACCGCGTACGGCGGCAACGCGCCCGGCGGGTTCGCGCAGTACTGCGCCTACCCTGGGCGTCTGGTGCACGGGACCGGCTCTCTCCCACCCCTCTCCGCCGTGCTCATCGAGCCCGCCGCCTGCGCGCTGCACGGGATCGAGCGCATGGCGCTGGCGCCGGGAGACCGGGTGCTGCTGTTCGGGTGCGGGCCGACGGGACTGCTGCTCGCGCAGTTGATGCGGATGAACGGGGCTGCGCATCTCACTATCGCGGCGAAAGGCGGGCCGAAGATGGATCTCGCGCGCAAGTTGGGCGTGGCAGATACCTACATCGCTGTCTCTGACGACGCGGACGCAGCAGCAGCAGACCTGTCCGCCCTGGCCGCCGCGAATCCACACGGTTTCGACGTCGTTGTTGAAGCCACGGGCGCGCCGAGCGTGCTGGAACGGAGTCTCGAGTTCGTGCGCAAGGGGGGGAAGTTGGTCGTGTACGGGGTGTACGACGATAAGGTGGAGATCAGCTGGAGCCCGTTTCGCATCTGGGCCAATGAGATTACCGTGCTGGCGAGCTTTTGCAGTATGCAGCATATGCCCCGCGTGCTGGAGTATGTGCAGAGTGGGAGGTTGGAGCTCGGGGGGATTATTGATCGGACGTTTAGGATCGAGGAGTGGGGGGAGTGTATGGAGGTTGTGAGGAGGCAGGGGTGTGTTAAGGCTGCTATTGTGTTTGATTGAGGGTTGGGGGATGGGAGATGTGGGCGTGGAGGGAGGGAGGAGGGAGAGGGCGGTGCTGGGACTGAACGTTGTCCGTTCTCACAGCAGCATCTCGGCCTAATGATATGTACAAAAAGCTACGTAACGTGCGGAAACGCAAAGACGGAGTACTCCGTCCAACCCCAGCAGTATCCAAGCCCCCCGTTCAAGCAGAGCCTCAATCCCCACCGCCCCCCTCCACACACCAACCCACCGCCCGCAATCTCCTCACCCCCCACAAAACCCCAGCATCCCCCAAACTCCTCCCACCTAAAACCCCCTCACACCTACCCTTCCAGCCGCACCAAGCACGCACCAGACCATCCCGCACCCATCCTCCCAGCCTGGAATTCCCACCAAGAACCGCCTCTCCCCAGCAGACCCCACCCATTTCCCAGCCTCATATCCATGGGTCTTGCGTCCATCAAAGGCAGCTTGTTTGGCACTACTGGGGGTGTACCGGGTGTACACCGCGGGCATGGACGAGGGATATATATGCACGGCGCTTGCTGTCTTCGACCACTGACCATTGACAATCTCGCAGGTCCAGGTGGCTGGGCATACGTGGTTCGAGTGAAGGGGTATCAGAAACGTGCGCCCGGTTTTTCGAGGCAGGATATCTACTCGGTCTGGTTTTTGGCGTTCGGTCGGCGACGATATTGGGGGGGGGGGGAGGTATGTTGTAGATACGCCATCACCCCCGTTGATATATACGTGTTTGAACAGCTTGGACCAACAACATCCCGCCCGCTGGTATGAAACCTTCTCTCTCGGTCGCCGAAGACAGATGGCACCCCCGGTTTCAACGACTGATGACTGGCTTTGTGACAATACTTGTGACAGTACGAGCGAGCGCCGTAGCGGGGGAGTGTGGGACTGGCGACTCAGCGTCCGCGGACGGGGAAACGGAAATCCCCCAGCTGTCTGGCCAGGCGAGCTGTGTGGGAAAGGTGGGAGGCGCGGGTTGGGATAAGTTGTGTGCCGCGTTTGATGTCGTGGCCGAATTGTGAGGGAGATGCTCGTGGGTGGGGAGGCGGTGGTGGTGGGCTTGGAGGGAGCGGGACTGGGTGCTGTTGGGAGGGAGCAAATGAATTCCATCTTCTGGATTGATGGCTGCGAGGTGCTCACTTGGCGGTCACAGCACAGGGCTAATTGTGATGCATACTCGAGGAGATGTTTCGAAAAGAGAGACGACAGACAAGCAGACACGACAAGCAAGGCGCAGTGAAAGCGATGTGAAAGAGCGACTCAAGTTAGATTAATCTGACTTCACTGCACTACTTCATCGCAGAACCCCATATCCAAGCACGGAAGCGACAGACAGCGCGGACAAAAGCCGCGGCAACAACACTAACACCAACGCCATCAAGACTCCTTCACTTCTCACTCACAGGCGTAACAGCAGCCCTATCGAGCCCGGCCCTGGCCTCAGCATCCTCCCTCGAGATAACCTTGTGAGCACCCGACCAGATGCCCGCGCGGCGCTTCACCATCTTCCAAGTCTCAATCGCGCCGACATACAGCACGACACAGCCAAAGCTCACGCCCCACTCCCATGTGATAGCACCGTGCTTGAACACCTTCTCGTTGATGACGGGAATGTACACGATGGGGAACATAGTCACCAGTCCCGCAACAACGGCGAAGAACAGGAACCTGTTGCGCCAGAGAGTGGGGAAGATTGAAAGCCCGCGAGGCACGCCCTGGTCGGTGTTGGGGTACATGTTGAATAGAGAGCGCGCGAAGTGCTTGACTTCCCACGCGGTGACGAGGAGGAGCAGTGTGATAGTTGTGTATGTGGTTGCGCGGGCGCGGAACACGACGGTGCAGGTGTCGTTGAAGCCCTCGTTGCAGCCGGATCCCAGATTGCCGCCGCCGGGTCCTACGTACGCGACAATGGCGAAGGAGAAGAGGCAGAGTGCGCCCATGAAGAAGCCGTAAATGAATTTGTCGGTGATGAGTTCTTTGCTGAAGACACCGGCGCGCACGTCGTGAGGCGGGCGGAACATGCTGTCTTCTTGCTTCTCTTCGAGGCCCAGCCCGATGGCGAGGAAGGAGGAGGTGATGAGGTTGACCCAGAGGATTTCAATGGGAGAGAGGGGGAAGACGGAGTGGTTGTCATTGTCTTTGAAGGCCAGACCGATTAGCAGGAGGATGACCTGGGCGATGTTGGAGATGAGGAGATGCATCAAGAACTTCTGGATGTTGTCGAAGAGGCGGCGACCTTCCTCAACTGCCTTGACAATGGACGCGAAGTTGTCGTCCGTCAAGACCATCTCGGCGGCGTCTTTGGCAACATCACTACCGGTACCCATGGCCATACCGACATTAGCTTGTTTGAGGGCAGGAGAGTCGTTGACACCATCACCGGTCATGACGCAGAAACGCTGCCTGCGGTGAAGGGCTTGTACCATCTTGACCTTTGTCTTAGGACTACATCTCGCGATAACAAGAGGCAGGGTCTCCATGGCGTCGATCTGTTCCTCAGTCATGTCATCAAACTCGCGAGCGATCATGACGGCTGAGGCCGGAGTGGAGTCGTTGATGATGTCGACGTCGCGAGCGATCGCGCGAGCCGTACCAGGGTGATCACCCGTGAGCATGTGCACAGTGATGCCGGCAACCTTGCACTCGCGAACGGCGCCCTTGGTTTCCAGACGAGGTGGATCGTAGATAGCAACAAGACCGATGTAGTTGAGATTGGACTCGACCGAAGCACGCTCGTGGATGTCGGCACCCGGGAGGAGAGTCCTGTGGGCAATGCAGAGTACTCGGAGACCTTCGTTGGCCATTGATTCGGCAGCCTGCAAGATACTCTCACGCTCCTGCTCGGTGACATTGAGAACGGGAAGCATAAATTCAGTAGCTCCCTTGGTGTAGACGTCGAGGTTGTGAGTGGCATTGTCTCGGTAGACAACTGTCATCTTCTTGACTGTGGAATCGAATGAGAATTCAGTAGCGAGGGAGATGTTGAGCGAGTTCAGCAAATTCTCTCTGCCCATGTTGAAACGTGATGCGAGGACATGGAGAGCAATCTCGGTGGGCTCGCCATGAGCTTTCCAAGGACCAGTCAAGGGGTTGTTGAGAATAGCAGTGGGTGGCCGAGAGATTGACTCGATAGTAGAAGTGTCTGTTTCGCTCTTGTTATCACTGGCGTAGCGATCGAGGCCAGCCTTCTTATCGCTGCGAGTCTCGACATCGGCATCCTGTGCAGGCAGTACCTTCGAGTTGTTACAGAGAGCGATGGTGCGAAGGAAGCGAGTGAGAACAGCATCCGGCTTGTAAGATTCCAAAGCAAGAACTTGGCCGTCAAGGGCGATGTGGCCGCTTCTGGGGTTGTAAGGGTCGGTGATTCCGTCTACCGAAAATGTACCGACGCCGGGGATGAGGGCCTTCTTTGAGACCATACGACCTTGGGTCAAGGTTCCAGTCTTGTCAGAGCAGATGTTCGTGACACCTCCGACAGCTTCAATGGCGGACTGGACCCTGGTAATGACGTTGGCCTTGGCCATAGCCTTTCCACCGACCGCGATGGTGATGGTCAGCACGGCAATGAGGGATTCTGGAATGACCGCTACGGCCACACAGATACCATAGATGAGGACTTCGCCACCAATGACCCATTTGCTCGCAGAGAACACAATGATGGCAAGGAGAATGGCGAGACCGAATAGAAGGAGAGCGAACTTGCTGAGCGTAATCTGAAGTGGTGTTCCCACCAAACCAAGAATAGTCTTCACGCCGTTCACGAACCTCCACATGAGTCTGGCGAAGAAGCCTTGAGACTGCGACTTGTCGTCTTTCTTTTGACGAAGCATGGTAGCAATCTGGCCTACTTCGGTATCCATAGCAGTTGCAACGACAATACCACGGCATCGACCAGATGTAACCTCACTTCCGGAGAAGGCAAGGTTGGTACGGTCAGCAGTGGCGATGTCGGCGTCGTCGAACTTCTTTTCGGGAGTCTTCTCAACAGGGAGTGATTCACCTGTGAGGAAAGCTTCGTTGGTAAAGGCATTCACGCCATCGATGAGACGTAGATCAGCAGGCACTATGCTTCCCACATTGAGTTGCACAATGTCACCAGGTACAAGATCTGTTGCCTTGACCTTCTGGTCGGGGATACCATTTCGGGTGACGGTGGCCTCTGGGGCAGTGAGCTTCTTAAGAGACTCGATCGTCTTTTCAGCACGATAGTCTTGCCAGAAACCAACGAAGATGTTGAGTAGAATGACTGCAGTAATTACACCGCCCTCAATGTAGTCGTCAATGCCAAAGCTAATAGCCATAACAATGATGAGGACGAAAGTAAGACTGTTTGAGATTTGCCTCATGAGAATCTTCCACATGGAAAGCCCCTCAGCTCCCTTAACCTTGTTGGGCCCATAGAGCCCAAGGCGAGAGTCTGCTTCAGCATTACTGAGTCCATGGCTGTCAAGCTGTTAGTGGGCTATAAGAGCAGCAAGATAATCTTGCTTGTCTTACTTGATGTCCACGCGCAGAGCCTCTGCAACTTCTTGAAAGGAGAGGGTATGCGGGGCGTATAGCGGAGACGGTGTATCACCGGCGCTGGTCGGCTGGAGTTGCCTTTGGTGGTGAGTTGATGAATTTAGCCCATTTAAACCACCTATAGGGGGTTCTGTTTCTTGGGGAGCGGTCTCCTCGACGTTAGGCAGTACGGTTTCACCCATTCAATAACTCGATGGCACAGTGGTGTGGCTTTGGTGAAGAGCAATAGAGGGCGCTCGCGGGGGTGGCAGTTATACCCGTCTCCCATACCAAGATTGGCGGGGTCATGCACGCTAGGTAAACAACGTGGGTCCTCCCAAGCGTGGGGAGGGCTTGGTAGTCCTCATCACTTGCACTCACTCACCTGCAGTCAGTGTGGGCCCCATGCATCGCCAGATTCCATCCCTTGCATCTCACGCGCAGCAAATTTCTGGCCGTATGGAGCCGCGCCTTGCACTCGTTGTTGAAAGGCTCGTTGTTTGAGATTTGTTGCGTTGATTGTTGCCTCTGTGTTCATTGATGCAAGGTCAAGGATCTTGGCTGACGGTCCCAAGAACTACTTTGCCGCTTCCCGGACATCGTGAGTTGATGGCGGATATGCACAGCCTCAGTGCCGAGAAGAGTCGGTATTTGGCACTGCAGGAAGCTGCATGCTTATGGCACGATCGATTGGGTTGACCTCTTGCATCCAGCACTCAAAAGAGCAAGCCAGCACAACGGACTGCCAGATTTGAGTGTATTAGTCAGGCTTTTTCGATGACAGAACCAGTCCCAGCCCACCGTTGTGGCGCCTTGTCATCCTTAGCTCTTGTGTAAGTCACGACTCAAGACCTGATACGCTGATGCTCGCCACGCGTCATGTGCTGTTCCGGCTCCAGTTCTGATTGCCACCAATGAGGCGTAATGAAGCGGCTGATAAGGATGCGGAGTTATGCACCTCGTGCCGAGTCTCTTCGTCAAGTTGCAAATGATCAGGCAAGTCGTGAGATGTTGAGATCCACCGGCGCTCGGCGCGGGGTAGCTGTACGCATGGCGCGTTGCTGCACAGGATAACGATTGCCTTTCCTGCGACCAGCACGGCGGAGGAGGTATACTGACGAGATGTCGTCGAAACTACCTTACGCCGTATCGATTAAGATCAACACCAAAGAGCCGTACGTTCCGGGACTCCACGCGAACGGCAGGTCCCAGATTGCGGGGTGGGTATTTTTGGTTGTTGCACATCTCCACTGAAGACGGGAGAAGGCGCGACTTGCGTCCGGGACCCGGCAGAGGTCAACACCAGATGTAGTTCAGCGACACGTACACGTGATCATGCAGGACGGTTCCGGATCGACCAAGGTCTGCCTCGTGGCGAGCATACTTGAGCCGCTTCGTATGCAGCCTTCATGGGACATGGGGCACGCGACCTAGTGGAAACGTCACGTTAGCTGAAGCAAGATGCTTCATCGACGAAGTTGGCACAGAGAGAACAAAGGCTTTTTAGATTGTATCGAACATCCAGTGTGCGCCATATTGCACCAGCCCAATGCTGATTATTACCCAACCATGCAAAATCGTAACGTCGTAAAGGTCGAAAGCTTGAGAAATCGAAACACCGTCACACCTCAGATTTCCCGAAGCGTCATCGCCTCGGAGATACTTGAGGAGCGACGCTGAGGGGCAAGAATGTTGTCAGCCTCGACCAGCGCGGCTTGTATCGACATGTTGAAAGTGCTAGCGAGGTATTGCGCGTAGCGGTTGCGGTATGCTTCCGCAGCGTCCTCTTTCGAGGTGTGAAGTGCCTTCCTTGATGAGGCGCCTGATGCTAGGTTAGATGGCAAGCTTTAGTTTGGTTGATCAAATATACCCGATGCGGGATGCAGAACTATCGAAGGCGCAGGCGACGAGCTGGGAGAAGCAGAAGGCGAGGAAGAAGCGCTGAATGGAAGAGAAGGCATGATGAATGTCAAGAGTGGGTCTCGTTGTGTACGAAGATAGTTCTTTGGCGGCGATCCCGTATTGGTTTGAGTACTGTAGGTACTTGAATGGCTTGAGTAATTGAAGCTTGATGATTGTTGCTACTTCGAGGGGGCAGTCAGCGATCGCTTTATACCAGACGAATGGCTGGAACCCTTGAAAGAAAGGCCTCACGATCCTCGGCACGCCATATGATCAAAACAGCTCGAACAGCGCCCTGGCAGTAATCTCAGACACGACCGCCGATGCATGCATCTCGATCTCCCAATAATTGCGTAGCATTTCAGGTGAGTACGTGATCAGGCCAAGCTAGCGCTGAGCCATTTTTGACCCGTGGACCTGCTCCACTTCACCGCCAGAACCGATCCGACCAACGAAAGTCTGGGGAAAGCCACGATATCTCAGGGGTTACAGCTCTTCCAGCCCCTTGCATGTAATAGCCTGTAACGGGCGGGAACTCGCCAATAAACATGTTATCTATTATCAGCTTCAAGTTTGCGTGTTCAAGTCAGTGCACGATACTTTACAAGAAGCACAATATGTACCATGTTGACTTCACGTCGGCTGGGCGTTAAAGCAGCACATCCTCAGACAGCCCAGGCACTCGCGTGCTCAGGTCGAATCGATTCAATCGACCAGCATTTGCCACGTTCCTAACGAAAGCAGCGAAACAGGCGCGATGACACAAGCCAATGCTGCTATTCGTGCAGCTGCCCATGACGAGGCTTAAGCGGGACCCCTGTCAGGTGTAATCACGTACGCCATCGTCGTTGCAGCTGAGCCACCGCTCCAGTTCTCGTTGAATTCCACATATGGGGTCTTGCATCGCTGTCGTGTGATTACACCGCCCAACATGCATATTTTCGCAGCTTAGCAAGATCCTTATCGCAGCCGTTATTCCCACGTTGAACAATCGAGAGGCCTGCAGGACACGGTAAGTTCTGAACATTCCTGCACGAGACTATCTGTGGGGCCGGCAAGAAGAAACAGACGTTTTCTAGACTTCTTGGATCTGCACCTAACTTCTAACGAGTGATTCAGCCGCTGGAAAGCGACCGCCAAGTCTTCCTCCCCCTCCCAGCAACCCTCCCTCGATGCGGCGTCTGCCACACACACCGTTTCCACGGTCCCCACCCAACAGACCCACCTCGGTGCTTCTCGACGCTGACGTTCGCCTTGCCCACACATGTCACAAATGCCACGACTCCATCCCCATCATGGGTGGTGCTTGGAGGACATGATGGCATTGCGCAGAACTGCCACAAAGCACCAGTCTAGAACACGGGTTCGTGAGCCAGCAATTACGGCATAGAAAAGGTAGAAAACCGGTCTGGCACGCAGCGGACGTCACGATGTTCAAGACACAGCGGTTCAGACGCGATTTAGCAAGACGCGCCATGTCATGAGGCCTGGCGATCAAAGAAAAGCCAATGCGGGGCCGCCGAACCCACTTTCGGATGCGTCGGATTTCAGCCGTCACGCCGATCCCTGAATCCAGGCACCTGCACCTCCACCTGCACCCACCTTCCTGTTTGTTGTGGGCTGGCTGCCTTGGTAACATCGTGGGAGCATGGCTTGCTTCGGCATCAAAATTTTTTGCTTCACGATGCACGTTGACGGGCGTGTGATGCGTGTGCAGCGTATGGAAATTAGAGCTTCCACCTAAAGCATTCCTCTCCTGCAAGCTTTTGGGCTGACCCGCATAACCCACGAGCATCTGTATCCACCTTTGCAACACCCACTTCGGATGGGCATTTCGATCAACATTCGGTCAGCCTCAACCTTCCCCTTCCACCATTGTTCCAAACCAGCCTTCCCTTTACTCAATCAGGTACATACCCAAACGCAGCAAGCTTGCGGCATTTCCATCGCACAGCACCAGAGCAACAGCACCAATAAGAAATTCCCGCAGCCCATCTTGTCGATCGCACAACTCTAAACAAACGCACCTCGATTGCGCGACATGAAGTCGCAATCCAGGGGCTGAAAACATAGTTTGCTTGTGATACAAAGTAGCACTACTTTATCGCGACCTCATGCTCAGGTAACTGGTCCCTACGGCGACACGCAATCAGTGTTCCTCACCGCCATCTGGAACGTGTTGCTGTTGTGTGGTCTGAATCGGACAGTGCTGCACAGAGGCTGGATGTTCGATTCATGCACATGCGTCACCGTGCCTAAAGTATGCACAGTACTCTATGTGTGTATCTATCTACTTGACGCAATATGCAGCGCACACATTGGGCACCAGTATGAATCTTGAGCCACCATGCACGACATATGAAAAGTCAGTCACGTGCGAGTCACCTACCTTCCAAGGTTCCTAGGTAGGTGTGTACATAACCTCCCCAAAAAGGCCTCCCCGAGCAAGGCTGCTCGGGACGACGCAAACCCCATCTCAACGACACCAGATAGCAGCGCTCCGAATGCGTTCGAAGCTACCATTAGTGCTGTGCGAAAAGGCAATCTTCGCGATCTACTGCGGGATTTTGTTATCTTCCATTCTCCTTCATTCCCGGTTTTGTGTATCGCGCAACATCCCTCGCGTCTATGTTGTGTCCCGTACCTCATCTCATCTCATCTCATCTCTTTCCGCTCAACTAACCCAGAGCATGAGATCTCAGCATCATTCCCCCCAGACACGGGAGAAGCAGGTTAGAAAGATACGAGTTTCGAGCTGAGATATATCGCGCAACACAGTTGTAGATGGTCGGGAGCAGGTTTCTTGTTGAGGTCATCAGAGCCTGGGAACTGTGGACGATGGTGATCGATCAATCAATCCCGTCGCAGCACTGCCGCACGATGCGCGAATTATCAGTAACGACTAATTCACTGGCACACACCAGCATCTATACCCGTTCTTTTCGAGTTCTCTATGAAGCCAGCTATCTGTCATACACAATAGCCTTCTCTCTCTCTCTCTCTCTGTCTGTCTCTCTGCAAAGCCTGTAAACCATGCTCACCGACTTCCATTCCGCTCAATGACAGATATGCCGAAAACAGTGCCTCGTCACAGCTTCAACAACCTGACAACAACTCTAATCCGCTAGAGAAGTCAAAGATTACCATACAGCTTAATCAAGGAAAACTCCAATTCACAGTGGATTGTGGGGCTCTGTCACTGCCGAGATACACTGCAAGACAAGCAGCGATAATCAGCCATGCAGGTGAGTAATAAGTCACAGAAGCATTGGTAAGCTGCTGTATCTATATGTCTACGCTTCTAGAATGCACGTCTACAACTACTGCGCTCGCACCAGTCCGGTCCAGTATGCCCATTATACATCAGCAACAAAATCCCACGTATACACATTGACCCAGAATCGAGAGTCGCACATATACCGTCTCACAACTCATCGTGCCGCTTCCCCTCGCCCTTCCCCTTCACTCCCTCCTCAACCCCCTTCTCGTCCCCCTCAACCCCCTTCTCGTCCCCCTCAACCCCCTTCTCGTCCCCCTCAACCCCCCTCCCCACATCCTCCGCCTCAACTCCAACCTCAAACAGCCCACTCCCCACTAAGCTCCTCCCCTCCGCATGCTCAACCACCAACTCAAACCACGCATCCGTCCTGGGCACATCATCCACATCCAACATCGCCGTGAACCGCTTCTCCTCCCCGAGCCCCACAACCTGCTCACTAACCACCGTATTCCGCCTCACATGTCTTACTGCAACCTTCAACGCGAGTCTCGGTGTCACGGGCGTGACGGTGACGATGGAGTTAGCGGTGTAGCGGGCGTCGAAGGAGAAGCGGCGCGGTTCCGAGGACGGGGAGATGTAGTCTTTGATAAGCAGGCCTGGGGCAAGGAGCGTGGCGGTGTCGCGCGCGTTGTCGTAGAGCGTGAGGCCGCGCGACACGATGTGCTGGACGTAGGCGGGGATCGCGCGAGGGGTGGAGAGGATGCTGTATGTGCCTCCTGTGCGCAGGACCGCGGCGATGAAGTCCGTGTCGCGTATGCGGCCGGTCAGTGCGGTGTGGGAAGGGTGCGGACTGGGGCCGAAGGGAGTCGAAGAGGTGGTGGTGTTGGCTGGCAGGATGCCGACGTGCATGCGGATGCCCTCGTCGCCTGCGCGCCACACATGGGCGATTTGCTGAGCGAGGTCTGAGGGCCGGGCGCAAGTGAGCGCGACGATGGAGGTTTTGTTGTAGGGGAGTGGGGTGGAGAAGTGGATGAGTTCGTTTAGGGCGGCGCCGATGTCTGGGTGCGTGCTCGAGGAGCAGTCGATGGAGAAGCCAGAATGCAGTTGGTAGAGATCATCGCTGGAGCCGCGGCTCTTGGTCGAGTTGGATGAAGTCACGCCCTCACCGGGCCCTTCGTCGTGCGGCTTGTTGGCGAGCTCTTCAAGCAACCATTTATGGATCGGGATTTGCATTCCGGCGATCCGGTGGGCAGTCTTTATGGCGTCTCGCAGAATGGCGACGCGCCGACCGTAGCAGTCGCTGGCTGGGTTGTCGCGGACAAGGGCGCAGATCATGATGTTGCCTCGTTCGGTGCCATATGTTCGCCTGATTGACTCTCTGAAATGGCGCCACTGGCGGCGGGAGTCTTTGATGGCAGCCGAGACTGCGCGTTGGAAATTGCCAGGATAGTCGCTGCGAGGAGTGTTTGGGCCTGGAGTGCTGACATTTCCCGTAATTTGGTCGATCAAGCCGTTGTCCTTGTTGAGTGTGTGGTGAGTGATACGTCCAGTGCAGTCTATCGAGCCCGGCTCGAGGGGATGACCTGCCTTGCCCACCGGCCCGTCCGTGAACAGACCTCCAAAGCATCCTGTCGAGAGATTATGCGGGACCTGATGCGAGATGTTGTTCTCTCCTCGAAGGTCCAGAAACACAGGCGAGTCGACACGCTTCAAACCAGGAGGGTTGTTGGGACTAAAGGGTGGTTCTGCGTCGTCAGCCCAGTTGCTGTGGGCGTAGAAGTCCTGGATACCGTGCAGGGCTCGTCCGAATCCTTCTATAGCGGAGCATTTAGCTCTTCCGAAACTATGCATTTGCAATGCAGGAAAAGAGAAACGACAGTCCAGAGTGCTTATATCTACTTCAGGTATAATGATTCGCGCGCCATCGTCGACGATCCTTCCAGCAGCATCAATACCCTCCTCGATCCTAGTTCTCATATGGTTGACACATATTTGGAGTTGGTTTGTCGCCTGTTGACGTGAGACCGGATACTCTACTCCTAGATTAAAGAGTTGAGTGTCCAAGAAGTCGGCATTGTCGCAATGAGCCTCGGGTCCTTCGGGTACTGGATCCAGCATATCCGGTGCACCAACTGCTCCATTAGAACCCTGACCAACGTATACATCTGATCGGCCGGCAAGTTGATGTAAGCTGAGCTCTTCAAAGCAACGTCCATCAGATACGCTGCCTGCTGCGCAGGCAAAAGCAGCTCTTGTTATGCGCTCATGTTCGCAATGCTGGCCAATAATAGCTGGCTCATTGATGGTCCCAAATCCATACACGTGGCTGAGGAATGTGCAGGACAGCAGGGCTGTCATACACGCTTTTCGCATTCCCGCAGAGAGGGAGGTGGTTGTGAGATCCCTCTCTTATCGGGGTCCAAGCTTTCTGTTGTGCCACCAGTGGAGCTTCGTGTTGTCAGCGAAACGGTTTGAAGAACCTCGATCCGGTGGCCGTAAACTCAGGCAATGATTCGCACGCTTCCATGCTAAAAGGTGAAGCGTAGAAAAGTTGAAAACTGCATCGCGGTATCGAGTGTCCAATGGTAATAAATCTCTGACGCAACTGGTGGATGATGCTAGGGCAATACCGCCGCAAACCAATCAAGTGGGGTCGCGAT
Organism: Epicoccum sorghinum; assembly: GCA_020272525.1. NCBI lineage: Eukaryota > Fungi > Ascomycota > Dothideomycetes > Pleosporales > Didymellaceae > Epicoccum > Epicoccum sorghinum. Next base: position 1,828,139 of record VXJJ01000019.1, read on the forward strand.
CGCACCCGCCGACATCGACGATGAGGTTTGGTGGAGCCTTGGAAGGTTGGCGCGAGCAGAGCGAAGCTTCATCATACCTACGTTCGAGAACTCGGGAACTCATAAACAAGCCTTGGTCATGCGAAGTCACACGCTGAATTTGGGTGTGGCGTTATGCTCGCCTGACCTTCAACTCAGCTCCGTCCACGATGACTGAGACTCACAAGCCAGGGTTACTACGCAAACAGGGTCTGCTGTCGCAGTAGCATAACATGTTCTGCCTGCTTGCCTGCATAGATGTACCGAAAGGCCAGCGTCCATGTTTCGCAATGCTTCGCAAGATACATATCTTTGATCTCAGTCGTTGATCGCCAGTTCTGGGTAGTGCTGGGCCAATCTAAAGTGAGTAAGATGTACGAAGTACTGGCCGGTCTTTGTATGATTGGAGAGCACTGGCGACCACAATGTTGACCTGAGAATTAGTCGCAATTTCAAGGTCCTGGCATGCAAGACTAGTGATGGGTTTATGTTGACTGCAGTCTCGACAAGCACCTTGGACACGAGTAAGCGATAACGTGGATTTTGACTGTGTTTCTTGCTGCGCAAAGATGATTGGCGAGATCAATGAAGTGCTCAAGATGAGCGTCGAAGTCAAAGGAGATACATCCAAAGAGCTGAGATGATCGACAGTAGTGTCCTTCGTCAAATGTTCAGATGGTCTCCAGATGAAAACGGTACAACGGTGAGTTTCTCTGCAAGCGTTGTCGAGCCACTGTCAATCGCAGTCGAGTAGGGCGACACTCGTGGAGAGCTTCTCGATCGTATTCACAATAAGCTGACAGCATCGCCCGTGTGTGGCTTTATTTGCTGACATTCAATATGTCGAGGTCAAAGACGAAGGGGAAGGGATGCCCGATGCGGCGGGTGCGACTTCCCTAGCGTGCGCGACAATGACGGCAGAAGGCCGGGACCGAGCTCTTCGATGTGCACAATGGCTGGCCTTTCACGTACATGTATCTGATAGGTACCTGGTCTGCCACACTATAACAACTATGTTCGACGTATAATCAGAGACATCAGGTGCACGCGACGCACCTAGGCCAAGATGGAGCATATCCGCATTCCCGCGCTTCGGCCAGACCTGCACGCGATCGAGTCGAAGCAAATCAAAGCAGTCGTCACGCTCATATGGCCGTACTCATCCTCCCAGCGCCAATTTGCGCTCCTCCTTGCGGAACCCGACTTTCGCTTGCGGCGCAACAAGGGGCAGGTCCGCGCCCGGTTTACTTCAACCAGCGCTCGAGTACTTGCGACAACGGGCGTGGGCATTGGCGACGAGGTGCTGCTGAGCTTGCATGGCGCGCAGTTCGTACAGGACGGCGCTGTCAGCACGCCTGGGAAGAGCATAGATTGGGAGCTCGTCTACACACAGACAGTCGCCATCTCTGTGCGGCGCAATGGGACTGAAATTGCAAGTCTAGATATTGTAGATGCCGTGCCCACACCTGCCCCTCGTTCGCCTGTGAAGAAGCCAGCAACAGCCCCCAGCCCGTTGTCGCAGTGGTCGTCTCCCGCCTTCCTCAAGCGCGCACGCCTCTCCGATGGCCCTTTCTTCGATCCTTCAGCGTACGACCGCGACGACCATGACGGCCACGACAAGAAGAGGCGGCGCAAGTCGTATAGAGATTGGACAGCTTGGACGTACGCAGCGAGAACGCCTTCGCCCGACAAAGAGGATATGGAATTGGGGGATGGGTTGGAAGAGGCATTATCATCGCCTAGTCGTCCCCAACAACTGCCTAAGACACCCATATCTCCCTCGCGCCTGACGTCTACATCGGCCGCAGCCCCGCCAGCATACGATTCTGACTTTGTTGAGGAGAGCACCATAGCAGACAGTGTAGAGGGTGACACGACTGTCGACGATGGGGACTTGCAAAAGGCTCGCATTACCCGCAATAAGAGACTAGACCGCTCTACACGCGAGGAGCCGCGCGATGAGGACCACGTTGAGCAGTACGATGAATCCAGTGATGCTCCACTAGACTCCCAATATGACTTCGGGGGTGACACAGAGGTCAACACCGAGGACGAGGACGAAGATGAGAGTGATGGCGTACCAGACAATGATGCAGTCGATGCAAATACAGCAGAGGTAGCCACCAAACTGGATGTTGAACCTGGTATGGTCGAAGAACTGATCTCAAGCGGTTCTGAGGCTGGTGTAAACGATGAAGGTGAAGTTTTCGCCGGCGCGGCTAGTGGAACCGAGGAAGACAGCGAGATTGAAGTTGGCGCAACGCGTCCAATAGAGCAGAGTTCAGTCGAGGGAGAGGGCACCACTATCGACGAAACCGTTCCTGAGATTTCAGGGCCGGCCATCGTTGTCGAAGAATTTGCCATGCCCCCTCCAAGCCTACCGGCATTGCAAACCGACTTCACTGCGCCTGCCGCGACTGACTTGATGACTCCGATCGGTAAGGAGCCGTCAAGTCCGAACCTGAAGGCTGTAGATTCAGCTACCTTACCACTGCCTTCGCCGTTCCCTGGCGAGCAGGTTGGCGAGCAAGCTACTTCATACTTCGAGCACACCTCTGTGAGGCAACAAGAAAGCAGTGTGAACAAAATTATTGCGCAACAATATGTAGAGGCAGAGGCTGAGGAAGAGGTAGAGGCAACAGGCGACGCGGACTACATCATGGAAAGCTCCTTCTTCAGCTCCATCAACTCGTCAAGGGCAGGTGGGCTTCATCAAGACCACGAAACCGCCTTCACCCCTGTGCGCTTCCCATTTGGTGGAGATGTGTACGGCTGGTCACGTCCTCTAGATCTGTCTTCGCCTTCGCCAGATGAAGGGCAGCCCAGTATCGCTCATAGTAAAGATGATGCTATATCACAAGATCTTGTGACGGACGAGCTCAATATTGCTGAAGAGGAAGTCATCTTGGAGCGACCCCCGAGCAACACTATTGATCCAGACTCATCGTTAGTAGATGTCATCGAAGATGAGGTTGTCGATGCGGTGAAGAGCAGCACTGCTCAGCTGACAACCAAAGCGGTCGTCGTAAATACTTCGTCACGGCGATTCAGCATGGTATCAACAGTGTCATCACCCACGGAGCCTGAGGAAAGTGAGCTACAAGGCGCAGTCATAGACGACTCTGATGAGAAGTTGGAGAAGTCCGCGGAAGACCCCAAATCTCAAGACACTAATGAGGTCGACTTAAGTGATGAAGAACACTCACCCGAGACCAGAGTTGGTGAATCTGATATGTCGCAGGTATCGACTCCCAGCAGTCAAGAAACGACCAACGTCGAGCCAGAACCAATCACAGAACCGCCCGAGTCCCATGTCGAAACACCCACTGGTACCCAAGGCACAACAGCTGTGTCTGAGGTCGTTGATTTGGGTTCGCCTTCGGCCGACGAAGGTAGCGATTCTGAACACGACATCAGTGATCCTGTCGAAGATATCGGCGCAGACAGTAACAACATTGACTCAGAAGTGGTCATTGAGAACCTCGAATTGCCATCAACGTCAACAGTCGCTATCAGTACTGCGCAGGCGCCTGCATACCCTGATCTTAATGACTCCACAGACCACGATATTGTACAAAAAGGTGTTGTTGTATCATCGTCTAGCCCGCGCCAGCAAGCTCGACAAGAAGATTCATCTCCTAGGCCAGAGACACGTGAGGGTCCGTCCGCTATGGCATTAGAAGATGACTGGAAGCCTCAGCTGGGGATGTATGAGCCGCTGCCTTTCATCGAGCAAGATGAGATGCAAATCGACCCCCCGAACGACTCTCAAGACATCCGACACGATCTGCTTGGAACCCAGACTGTCACAAGCGACGTTCAGGACGAGACTGAACAACCTGATGTGAAAGTGGAGTCAATCGAGGATGGCTCGTTATATGTTCGCAGCCAACCAGAAACGCAGGGGATCTCGCAGCAAGCAGGCGACGACCCTTCGGCAGAGATCCTCATCGCTGTTCCCGATGATGGCACCAATCTTGGCGAACTTGAATTCAAGTCGGTCCCTGCCACAGCTCCTGCTAGGAACACAAGATCCAGGGCCAAAGCCGCGGCTTCTCCGCCGGATGAAGAGGCTTACGTGTCCAGGCTGAGTGCAAGTGCGCGACGCACAAGATCAAAGGCTTCGTTCGACTCTACCAACCGGGATACTACTTCTCCTACACAGTCTCAGGCACCTGCTAGGTCAACGGTCACTCCCACGCGTGAGGTAACCCAGACATCGCCTTACAGCCTGCGATCGCAATCTAAGCTCCAATCACCTAGCGAAAATGCGGCGTCCACTTCTCCGCAGACTGCGACGGCTTCCAGACGAAACCGCAAAATCGTGCGGCGGGATACAGACTTTGATATCGTTCCATCTCAAATGGAAAACCGTGGTCTATTCGGTAGTATGTTCGAGCCTTCGCAAGCGCTAGGTTTTGGCCACTCGCAGCTTTCACAGGGTCGATTTTCTGATGTGGGGCATGTAAAGGACTCTGAAGAGGGAACCTCGCACTCTGAAGGCTCGATCTCTACTCTGCAACCGTCTGATCATGGGAGTGCCATTCAGGATGAGCAGCCTGTCACACCTCGATTGAAGCCACCACCCGCAAGTAGCCCATATACGCAACGAATGACTCGCTCAAGGTCGCGCTCGATGGGTCAACAAAGTATCGTGTCACCTAGCCAGCCATCGCAATTCCAACAAAGATCGCATAGGGCCACTCGTTCGACATCTTCCGTCACCTCAAGTCCTCAGGTTGTGCGTGCAGCCAGAGACGCAGTGCAGGTATCCTCTCCGAGCTCGCGTGTTTCTTGGACGCAACAAGACGACGAAACCACGCCAACCGGCAGGAGACAGCCAATTGACTATCCCATACTGCCAAGTGAACGCGAAGGTGAAGGTGACATTCGAATTTCTCCTCCACTCTCAGCCCAGCGGCCGCAATCTTTGGATAGCAGCTTACTCGAACAAGTGAAAAGTCAACAAACGATGTTGGAGCCACCGCTGTCCTTCCAACCCCGTCAACCTGAACAAAGCTTCAATACATCCAACCTCACTCAGACGACCTCCGCAAGCGCGACATTACGCTCCTTCGATATCCCACTGCCCGGCGTCCAAACACAGCCAGCACCGCAGTCGCCCGTGCTCCGCACATCTCCGCGCCGCAAACCCGTTGCCGCCTCAATGAAGTCATCTTCACCCACACAGCAGTCCTCTGGCGCTGTCTCCTCCTTCGAAGAAGCGACGACACCCATAGCCGAGCAGGCCACAGCCAAACAGACCCCAGCCAAAGAAACCCAAAACGAAGAAGGCGAAGCCAAGCCCTCCATCGGGCTCAGCACGCCCCTCGCGTACTACACCCCCCTCCGCGACCTAATCTACTTCCTCAACCGCAGCAGCCAATTCCACAGCGCCTCGAACCCGGACATCCTCGCGCTCTGCACCTCCGCCTCCACGCCAGCCGTACAAGCCAAACGAGGCCCGCGCCACTGGACCACCAGCTTCACCATCACAGACCTCTCCATCTGGCCGGCGTCGCGCTCTATCGCTGTATTCCGCGCATATGCCCAGGCTCTACCTGTGTGTGAGGTCGGTGACGTCGTACTACTGCGCGCATTCAGTGTGAGGAGCGAGAAGAGGGTCCCTGCGCTCAGGAGTGAGGATGAGAGTAGTTGGTGTGTCTGGCGCTACGGGAAGAAGGTTTGGGGGAGAAAGAAGGGGAGATATGCAGAGGTGAGGGCGAGAGAGGAGGTAAATGGGCCGGAGGTCGAGAGAGGAGTGGGCGAGTGGGGTGAAGTTGAGAAGTTGAGGGGTTGGTTTGAGGGGAGTGTGAGGGAGGTGTTGGATAGGGAAGAGAAGTCGGAAGATGCTGTACAAGACGATTCCACGGGCCGAAAATAGCATCTCCAAGACGCACATAAAGGACTTCATCGGAGGCCTAAGTGACTGATCGAGCGGCATCGCTAGACGCTCTTACAACGAGGCTCATTGCCAGGTTCACGGGATGTTCACAAACAGATGTAGTGGTGTTGGAACAAAACAATCGTGTTATCTCATTGAGGGTATAAAAAAATACTAGACTTGGTCAAACTGCTTTCGGTAACTCGCATCTAGCCACAGCTCAGCTAATCTGTGAGGCTGATACATTCGAACGCTTGCCTCTTCGATGTGATGTCACCTTCAAGGAAAGCAGTGATATATGTTTTGTAGTACCCGGTCAGTTGGCTTCCATCGAAGACACCGTTCTCGGTGCAGTACTCCAGAATGTAGGTGACCCAGTTCATCCAATAACGTCCGTACGTTTTCCAGTCCCGCTTTGCGAGCAAGAGCAAAGTCTGAACTAGCTGAGACACGGTCGGGATCCGCACAGGATGCAGACCCTGCTGGAATCGACCTCCTCTCCCTAGAAGGTCTGGTCTGGGCAGCTGGCTAGGATCAGATGCCAGAGTGATGCATTCACCGTCCACGTCTGTCAGATTTGCGAATCGCCACAGAATGTCGGATCTCCGATGAAGGCCAAGCTGTGTGGTTTCGGTGATGTGGAGATGAGTATGAGGAGTAGGGGCGTAGGAGAGTTTCTTGCCCTTGGTGCAATCCTCTGACTTGCACTTCTTGAAGCCAGCATCCAGAAGAGTGTCATAGGCAGCGTCAATGAACTCATCGTCAATGACGAAGTCGATACCCTATAGCATGTGTTAGAAATGATCAGCGCAGCTTAGGGAGTGCGTACATTGACCACGGTTGGAATGCCAAACACCGTCAACATGTAGTGACCCCAGAGGATATTGGGGATCTCGGCAGCATCTAGATTTGCAGCAGCTGCTGCGACAAGTCTGTTATCGAGAGGTTGCAGCTCAAGCCCGCGTTGCGCCTCGTTGGCAACTTCGGACATTGTGAGAGTGGTTGAGTGCTAGCTGATGAAGGCAAGACGGAGTCAAGGTTGTGTTCGAATTTTGCGTGTGAATATGTACGCATTGGTGCGTTTGGTGAAAGGGCAGCGACAATCATTGGAGCGCTAGCCCCGTAAACAGCGCTTAGGTATCGTCAATCGATCGCGCCACAGCGATCCAAGTGAAACATTGGAGTGAAAGTGGGGAAACTAACTGATAATTGGAGACCCATATAAACGTTGCCTAAATGGATACAAGCTAGTCCCAGATGGGATAATAAACAATCCAGCCACTGCCTACCCAGAGGATGCTCGAGCATCTTGCCAACATCAATGAGGCACTCGATAATCATGAAGAACTTGTTGATTGATATGTAATTACCTAACAGGACGAATTACATACAAAGTTGTTCGATCAGAACGTCTTTCCGCACTTTGCCAACTGTATCGTTAGAACCGACAAGCGCTGTATGAACCGGTGTGTGCAATTCTAACGCCATACATCATGCAATGATAGGTTGGCCAAGACAAAGCAGCTCTGCTTCTCAGAACGTCTTCGATTGTATGCCATTCAAAGCCCGAGCTTTGAGTTCCACCAAGCTGCGTCTGTCTCGTCGGAACCATACTTGATAACATCTTCCAGCATGAAAGGTTTGATGATGCTCTTGTGCTCAGCGCTCAGCTGCAGTTCCTCTTGCTCTCCGTTAAGCAGAGACCAGGCATCGTCAGCATCGCGTGTCTCCTTTTGGTCAGTAGGACGAAGACCACACGAAAAGCTCTTGTAGACGACAAGGTCAGCTACCGAGATGTACGGGACAGAACCAGCAGGGATGTCCTTGACTTCAACAGCAGCTGCTGACAAGTATAGCAACTAAGGGCTCATTTAGCACAACCACGTTTAGGAACTCAGTTCGGAAAATGATGTTCTTACCTGCATCGTATTGACAAAGTCGATTTGGATCTGTTGTTTGCCTTGAACGTACATGAAGACATCAGCGGCTTGCTTGAATGGGGACTTGGGGAGATTGAGGAGTTTGGCCTTCACAGTACCAGGCGCTCCGATTGCGGTGATACAGAAGTCCACATCCTTGGAACATTAGCGGGCTGGACGAGAGTGCGAATCAGAGGCCACTAACTTGAGTTGTCCTATATTCTGGCAGATATTTCCACAATGCCATGCCCCCGATGACGGCTACCTTTGTGTGCCGAAGTTCTGAGATGGTCTTGAGGATGTCGAGTACCGCCAAGGTAGCCTGCTCTAGCTCAATGAACTCGTGAGACATGATGTATGATCGAAGTTCATACGGAATAGTTGTTTGTTTGTGAATATGGTTGTGATCGTGGCATTGATTCTGTCTACAGCTACTGGAACTATGTATGATCTGTGGCAGGCACTCTCTTTGAGTGAAGCATTGCTGAAGTGTCTCCCTGTAGTTCACTCCATGCGTATTTGTGATTCACTACATTTGATACTGCTGCGTACCGTGACTGTGATACTCACTCCGAGCTCAGAAGAACGAACAGCAACACTGTTTCACTCGAAGGTTGCCATTGGCGCCCCGCTCATTGGTATTCTCATACTCCAGGTGCATCTCTTTAGTTCAAAACTCAACCATCTTTCCCGAATTGAAGTCACCTGCCTGCGCAAAATAGTACCCACGCTGATTCGTGACGAGCCTGGTTTGATAAGCCTCGTGTTCGAAATCACAGTTGAAATGAGTGTGTCCGAACGCCCAAACTGCAACACGCTTCGAGGAGAAGCAAACCTCTTGAGACAGATCAGTCATGAATCCAGATGAGATGTTGCTGCTTTTGTGCTTGGGATCGATGGCACGAGCATCGTCGGTTAGAGAGTAGTGCGTCATGATGATGATCTTGCGGTCTTCCCTTTCCTCTTCGAGCTTCTGAACTTCAGCGTTGAGCCACTTGATATCGTCTTCGTGCTTCTGCGCATGCTCCTCTACGGTCCAGTTCTCGATGTGGTAAAAATCGTTGAGTCCGAAGCTGACAGAGTCTTTCTGCGCATCTGTGATCTTTGAGAAGAGAGTACAGCCGAGAACGGTCACCGTGGACGATAGATCGTAGCGTGTCTGGTCGAGGAGCAAGAACTTTCCACTTGCTTGTTGTTCAGTCTCGGCCTGGAATGTGAGCAGTGTCTGCTTGCTAGCCGCGTAAGACGAGTGGTATGGCTCGTGGTTGCCGAGGACGTAGAAGATGACCTTGAACTTGGGTAGGTGTTTGCGAATGAATGAGATCAAGCCGTCGTCCTTGGTGTAGCCAATATCTCCGATCAGTGCGAGGTATTCAGCTTTCGGAGTGATCTCGAAAACATCCTACGCTGCGGGAGACTCCAGATGAAGATCGGAGAGGATTTGAAGTTTTGCCATACTTCTGGTGGTTGAGTGATGATGGTTAGGAGAAGTACAGACTCGGGTTCAAATTTATATCTGTATCGTGATAGGTTGAAAGGATTGATTGACTGAACCAACTGAGGAAACTAAAAAACACGAGCTAAGCCTGGTTAGGCAATCGTTCCACTACGGCAGCTGTGCGATGCACAAAGGCAGATACTGACGATGATAGTGGCAGTGTAGCAACTCTGCGAAACGGGAGAGTATATTTGCTAGCGGGCTCTGTAGGATACTAAAAACTAGAAATCACATGTTGTAAATGCATCAGTAAGATCGAAGGTCTTCCCGTTATGAACTTAGTCGAGGCTGCGCGTCTTTTCTCTTCTGTTCAAGACATCTTACCGGCAGATGAAACAAAGCGCAAACAAGTGTACCTGACTGAGATTCTTCGTTATGCATCTTCCTACACGGGGAAGAGTGTACACGACAGAGCATTTCCACAGCGTGGCACTGCCCTAATCGCTTCTTGCTCCTTGCATCGTGATCACCAGAATAGAGGATCTTGGTGTTTCTGACACAATTTGGACGACCACCTCGCCGAGTTCCTTGAAGGCACCAAGTGCAGAGAGATTAGGATCAGACACTGAATTGGGCACGAAGTTCAGGTCAAAGGTGCAAGAGCTGATTTTTCGGGCTTTAGTGGCAGTATCTCTGTGCGGGAGGCTTAATTTATCCACTGTCCAAGAGTCCGAGATTTCAGAGTGCAAAGAAAGCGTTCATGATCTCGCGCGACTCTTAAACTTCATGGTTAATTCGTTCAATGCACGCTAAAAATTGCGTCCATCACCCCTTCATCCTGGTTCTTGCTACATACAACTGTTACGCAAAACAGATGCTTACTCGCATTCACACTTATCACTTCGTCAAAGACTTGCATCTCTAGCACTCTAGCGAAATCAACTAGGATTCTCTCAATCGGACCTTTTGACTCCTTGCGAAAGCAAAGAAAATCGCTTTCTGCAGAGATGTTTTGCCAGATAATCGTAACATCGAAGTCATCATGTTCCTGGAACTTAGGGAGGGGGAATGCTATCAGTACACCTGTATTAGCGCACGCACTGAAACAAGCGCAGACAACGAAGGAAGAATACAAGAAGCTCTAATGTACCGTCTGCATCCACAGTATTTCCTACAGTTTGCATCTTGGCACAGAAATGTGCCTTTATTGTCGCAGCGACAGTTGGACGAGCCGCCTTCGTAACACTGGGGCCAGGTATCACCACCAGATCCACAAGATACTTCGTATGCAGCAAGAAATGCGCCTTCAGCCGGTGGAGATTTTGCGGGGGATGCGATAGTAACAGAAAACCAGAAGAGAGCAATTGTGACCAAATGCATATCTATGCATAAAGTGGCTGCCTGGAGGTGGCAAATTTGGATGTAACGAATCAGAACATGCAAGAGACAAGAAGTAGAGGGTTATGGCTCGATCCAAACACAGAGCATTTCGAAAGGTACTTGTATTAGTTTGCGCAGTCTGGAACTCCATGGTGTGAAGGGACAATGGTATGCCTTCTGTATTTGATCATGCTATCATCATTGGCAATCCTGCAGGATGTGTAAGATTTAAGAACCTAAGTCTCGATGTTCATCAAAGAGCTAATCTGCGTTGAGCAAGTGCGCGGGAGCAACCTGCGCCTCAATGCCTCCATTACCAGGTTGAGTGGTCGCCGAACTTCGCACCTAGCTGCCCTATCGGTCTTTATCTAGTTTGGGATTCCCATAGTAACACTAGCCATTGCAACACGATCAATATATCGCGCAGGTGACGATGCGTTAGCCTTTGCATCCCACTATCACTTGCATGGGTTATCTGAATACCGCGCCGCACGGCTGCAGAGGTAGTCAATAGTGCTACGAACAAGCACTGTCTCGCGTCCATCCGGGACCTCGTTGAGAGCTCTACTGTATGTGAATACCAGTATGATATAGTAAATGCCACAGTGATTACCCATTCATAATGGACATGCAAAACATCTTTCAACCGTTATCAGTCAATGTACAGATCACGATAGTATCTAACTACAGCATAGGGACTGACGCTGCATTTGATGGTCTTGTATAAAAGGTATTTGAGCTATCAAGAGCTCGTCCAGTCCTTCCGGAGATGCAAAATGGTGGAAACTATTCTGAATACCTACTCCTCGTCCGCCTTACAATATCGATCACTTCTCATTCATCTCTAGCGCTTGATGGTAGAAAGCGACCTGAAAATCCTTGAAACCTAAGTCGTCGAGCGAAAGTACCTCGAAATAGTCCACACACCGCATCCAATGGCAGGTGTTTTGCCCACGAGAGCTGCAGTGCCGAAATCGAGAATCTTCGGACCCAAGCTTCCATCTTTGATCATCATATACAAGAACATCACACACCTTCAAGCCTTATTTAGCGGTAGCATAGAACATACGCATCCATGGATTGCGCTATCTGCTTGATGACGCCTGTTTTTCCAGTGTTCGAACGTATTCAGTACAGCAAGAATAATACCCACGATTGCACCCAAAAGAATGATAACACCACAAAAGTCGTAGAGCGAGATGGGGAGTTCGGCAAGGCGAGTCTGCGTACTGGAAAGGCTGGACGCCAAAGACAGCGGCAGGAATATGGCTGCCAAGATACTGAGCTGCCTTAATTTTATGGACTCGTTGAAGTTACGCAACATTTCAACCCATCGACTGTTACTTTCAGGTCGCGCGGAAAGTCGTCTTGATCTGTCGACGAGATCTGCACAAGTCGACCAAGTCTCAGCGGCAAGATGTTTAAAGGCTAGCACGACTGAAAAGTCAATGTGAAGGAGCTCTAGCAGCGGCAACATTGCAAAGATTAGTGTTGATTTGAGCTGGTGATGTCTGCCCTCGGTGGTTGATTGTGGTTACTTATTAGCACTAGGTAGTAAATTCTCTCACACTCACTCTTGTAGCTTCTCTTTAATGAATGCATCGCAGTATATTGCTCCTGCACAACCCCAACCACTCACTCTACTGATCTGCTCACTTTCGGAAAAACCTTGCAACAATCGTAATTTCTTCATTTCTCCGATGTTCTATCAGTGTGCGGAAGATATCACAGCCAACCCCGCCCCCCCCCCTCACCGGACACATCAAAAGAAAAAAAGCATAAGCCACGTCCACCGTGGCTGTTTCATGAATCCAGTCACGATGCTCTTTGACATAGCTTCTCACGCACAAAGTATGTGTGTGTTTCTACTTTTCAACCTATCTGAACACTTCATAGTTGCTGTAACCTGTGAGTGCGATTATGCAAGGACGCAGAGTGCTCCGTGCACTCCGCAGCCACGGGACAGTAGCATAAGACATCTCTTCGCAACAACATAGCTACATTATCAAATTTTAGGCTGAGAGGTCGACTTGCAGTATCGTAATTTAATTACAGTAGAATCTAAGATATTATTCCGTGTCGCAAAAGCACTGGTTTGTTGTTGGATGTTTAAAACTCGGGTTGCCCTGTTTTCCCGGGCCTGGGAGCTGCTTAGATCTAGATCTACTTATCAATGCGGTTCCACCATTGACAAATCCACATCAAACTCGCAAGCGTACTCGTGGCTACAAAACATGTTTGCCCGGAGAATATTGGCGAGATATCCAATGGTAAAATTCAACAAAACGTTTGGTTATAGACTTTCTTGATGATGGCTTTGCAGTTCCATTTTTACATGCTGTTCTGGTGATCTGCGCTCACTAAAGTTAGCGCATATTTGTTGCACGAAGACGGCATGGGTCGTTTGGAATGGCCAAGTGAGAGGTCGAAGACGATCTAGATCGCACCCCGGCTTGTTAGTCCTGGACTATGCAGCAGCGTCTGCGCGGTGGGGGTTGGGGCGAGAACGGTGCAAAAGTAAGAGGGCACAATCATTTGATACTCTTGACACATTCCCAACCCTGAAAGTCAGTTGCCGTCACCCGCAGAGCATGAGGTCCAGTGGTTGTCTATTTTACTCATGCCACGCAGCCCGAAGCTGCACCGACCATGAGCCGCCCGTCGTCCAAAGCGTCTGTCAAGCCGCTCTCAAAGAAGAAGAGAGAGCGTGAAGTCCTCCAGTATGTCGCCGCATACCGAAACCTCCCGCGCCTCGATGAGCTCGCTTCTGGGCCAGAGTCGCACATACCCGCCAACTATCATGCGCGGCAGTCGCCAGACCGGACCCTGGTTGCGCTTTGCCAGCTGGCAGCCCTACGCTTGAACACGCAGCGCGCCCTCGTTTCGCTCATAGATGATGCAAGCCAGCACATCTTAGCAGAGGCGACGCCTCATACTTCGCTCCGCGGATCAACGTTGCCAAGTGAGGGGTCAGGGTCGAGCTCTCTGTGGCTGGGGAGTGTGAGTGTCCCTCGAAGTTGGGGTGTCTGCGAGCAAGTCTTGGCATTGGACGCGGGAAACACAGCTGCGAGCGGAGGAGCTTCGCTAGTCATAAACAAGGACCTTTCAAAAGACGACCGATACGCCCAACGTACATATGTTCAAGGCGACCCTCGCATACGATTCTATGCTGGAGCAGCTCTCACTGGCCCGCATGGCGCTATCGTGGGCACCCTGTGTGTACTTGACGATAAGCCTAGGCCACAAGGTATTCCAGACGAGGATGCTATATACCTTGAGGATCTCGCATCTACTGTTGTTGAGTACCTAGGCAGCTACATAGTCAGGGATCAGTTCGTGCGTGGCGAGAAACTTACTCGCGGTCTCATTTCCTTCGCGGAAGGCGCGTCGACTCTGCTGCCACTCAACACTGCCGCACAAACTGATGCGGAACCAAGCTCGCCCACAACAACTTCATCGACGTCTCTTGATCTCGATATTGGGCCAAGGTCCGCAGACGATGCGCTTATAAAAGGTCCCGCTCATTCGCAAGCACCAGCAACAGCTTCTGCTGCTTCACATGGGTCACAAACGGGTTCGCAAGGATCTGGACAGAGGCATAGGACACAGCATTTCTCGACCGGATCGGATACTCTTCGCGCAGGCTCTACATATAAGTCATCACTAAGAGCCCTGCAAGATACCATCCTACCGGCGAGCTCAAAGTCGATGTTTGTAAGGGCCGCTAATGTCATGCTTGCTTCAAGCGAACTAGATGGAGTCATAATCCTTGACGCGTCTATTGCAGCGACCGGGCATCGCCAACATCCAGCAGCTCCTGAGCGGGAACGTCTCAATGGCAATTTTTCAGATTCTGCAGGGCACAACTCCAGATCAGAATCGAGTGAGGACAGCAGTTCTCAAAGCAGTAACGTCGAAAGGAACGCAACTTCCTCTTCATCGAAGAAGTGTGGCGTACTCGGAGCCGCGCCATCAAAACCTGCCGTGAACGCAGACGGAACACCATGGGCTGGATCTCTTGCTGAAGTTAATTTGGCTCGCTTACTTCGCTATTTCCCACATGGAAAGGTGTTCAACTATAATGCCCAGGGCGTTTCCTTGTCTTCAACCGACGATTCGTCCTCGACAAAGGGCTCTCAAGAAGAGTCTCTGCCCAGCGGTGACGGCTCTAGGCCAACAGCCAGCAAGGCACGAGGACGAGCGTCCAGGAGCTTCAAGGTTATCTCCGAAATGCTACCTGACGCACGAAGTGTGGCATTTGTGCCCTTTTGGGATTACGAAAGGTCAAGATGGTTTGCCGGCTGTCTGTGCTGGACTGATAATCCAGATCGATTGCTCTCAACCTCCGTAGACCTTGCATACTTCAATATCTTCAGTCACTCAATCATGAGAGAGCTGTCAAGATTAGATGCTTTATCCCTTAACCAGCAGAAGACTACCTTTGTTGCTTCTATATCACACGAACTACGGTCACCTTTACACGGCATCCTTGGTACATTAGAGTTTATTAGAGACACACCACTTGACACCTTCCAGACAAGTATGCTAAACTCTTTAAACAGTTGCAGTCAAACGCTTCTTGATACGATTAATCACGTTATGGATTATTCAAAGATAAGCGAGGGCGCCAAGAACGTGTCTAGTAGACGACTCAAGAACACGAGCACAGTTCGACTGTCGTCCAAACCCCTAAAGACGCAGAAACCATTGCGCGATCCAGCATTCGATTTATGCATAGCTACTGAAGAGGTTGTGGAAGCTGTCTTTGCTGGATCGTCGTTTATTCCAATCATGCGCTCAACAAATGCACCTCTGTCGCCAACAGAATCGACGACAGAATCAACGACAGATTCGACGACAAAGTCAACCAACACTGAGGTCTCTGACTATACAACTAAGCGCAAGACATGCTACGTAATCCTTGATGTTGGCTACAAAGAAGATTGGATCTACCATTTCTCAGTAGGCTCCTGGAAGAGGACCGTTATGAAGTAAGCTCTCCTACATCAACCATTCCGCAAGATGCGCTAAGACAATCACAGTCTCTTTGGTAATGCTATCAAATACACGCAGACAGGCCACATCACAGTATCTTTGCGCGCTGCAGATAATGCCAAGACAGGCTCAGCCAATACAATTACACTCACTATCACCGACACAGGTAGTGGTATGAGTCCTGCTTTTCTTGCTAACAAAGCATTTCAGCCATTCTCACAGGAGAATCCTCACAGTTCAGGAGTCGGACTAGGGTTGAGTATCGTCCGGCAGATTATTGAAACGAACGGCGGTAAAATCGAAATTAACAGTGACCATACCTTTGGTAGTAAAATCACTGTCAAATTATCCTTGCTTCGACCAGAGACGACGCAAATCGCTCTTCCTCAAAGGAACGAGTATCTTTCATGTCTACCACGCTTGAAGGGGCGCAAAATATGCATACTGCATAGGGCCGAAGCTGATCAACACACCCTGGATGTTAATCAGCCGTCGAATGCCGAGGGCCTTGCAAAATTTACTCAGGCGTTGAGGACAACTCTGACCGACCATCTGGAGATGGAAGTCACTCAAACCACAGAATGGGACGACGGCAACCTCGGCGATCTTGTTATATGCCCAGAACCATCTTTCGATTACCTGGCTTTTATCAGAGACAAACGAGCCAACGCCAACGCAAATGCCAACGCCAACGCCACAAAAGCGTCAATGGTCATCTTCGTGGCGCTTGACGCACTCGAGGCAGCGACCCTGCGATCTGATGTTCGCATTAAGAACAAGGAGTCAGTCGTCGAGATCATGACCCAGCCGTTAGTACATTCTCTGTGGTACGAGTCCTTCGCTTACAGAGATCAGACTTGGACCTTATAAGCTAGCTTACGTATTGAACAAATGTCTCGACCGTTTCATACATCCGGACGAGAATGTAGAGCGAAATTCTAGTCTCGGCCATCCTTCCCAAGTTAACCTCACACAGTCGCCGTCACGGTTGCCGCTTGTCGAGGATCCTGGCACCCTCTCTCGCCCTTCGGTTTCCCTCTCGATGCCGATTTACTCCCCTCCGCCGCCTGAGATGCCACCACTTTTGAATCAACCATACTGGCATCAAACAGATAAGTCCGGGCCTACTTTGTCACCTAATCCAGAATCTTCAGATCATTCCACACCAGCTGCCAACCCGCCGGCTATTGAAGAACGCGCGCTTCCTGTCCGCCCAAAACTCATCATACCCGGCAAACTAGTCAATACGACGCCCCAAATCCTCATTGTGGACGACAATGCAATCAACCGCAGAGTCAGTCCACCACGCTCACACCCCAATTGCTCAAGCCCCCAAGCTAACTGCCCCAGCTCCTCGTAGCTTTCATGACGAAGTACAAGCTCCAGTATGCCGAAGCAGAGAACGGTCTCGAAGCACTACGCACGTACCAGTCAGCGCAAGTGCGATACGATGTCGTTCTAATGGGTGAGTTTGCGTCCTTACTCGCACAATACACTTGCACGTTCTAATCCTCTTTGAACAACAGACATGTCTATGCCCGTCATGGACGGCATGTCAGCGACCCGCGCAATTCGCCAGTACGAGCAAGAATACAACATCCCACGTTGCTGTATTATTGCTCTGACGGGGCTGGCATCTGCGAGCGCGAAGCTGGAGGCGTGGAACTCTGGGATAGACCACTTTATGACCAAGCCTGTCAACTTCAAAGCACTTGGCAAATATCTCAAGGAGGAGGAAGCGAGGCGCGAGGAGAGGCAGGGGGGAACTGCAAGCGAGCTGAAAGGTACTGATACAGAGTAGACGTTGATACAGCGGGCGTGGTTACCGAAGTAAAATGGCGGATAATTTCTTTCTGGGAAAAGATACCATATTAGACGGTGGATCGCACACGAATTTTAGTTTCAGGTTCCCATAGTCGTTTTTATTGAGCCGCCAAACAAACATGGCAGATAGCTTTGTGGATTTGGACGGGCTATGAAGTAGAGGCACACATGGGGGTACTTGGGAACCTGTGTTTGATGCAAGTATTGAGAATCCAGCGGAGGGATTTTGGGCGCGGGAGGAGACGGAATCCGCTGGAGGGGGGGGGGGGGCTGCGGAGCGCCATATAAAGCCAGCCGGTTGGGAGGCAGGGGCTCGCACAGGTTGACAGCACACACAAAGGAAGAGCGAGACACTGCCGCCGCGCACTAGAGAATCCTCGATGGAAGATAAGCAGCCGTCAAAAGCTGTACCAGCAGAGACACACTCTCTCAAAGATATACATCCACAAACCTTCAAAATGCAGTATTGTGCACTTTGAGCGAGACTGCCGGTCCATGCTTGGATTGCTAGATATTGTTCTGCAGGGAGACGAATAACATCTTAACAACTTTTCCCAGTCCTGCATGACCTCAAACGCTGTGCTTTCAAGTTTTGTGATTGGATTGGCTACAGAATTCTCCCTCTCAAATCGGGGCTTATTTCGACTCCTGGCTGTCTCGCCTACATGGTAATGCAGATTGAATGCTTAGCACCTTTGCACGGCCAAGAAGAGCGAGGTTCCTGTGCGTGCTGGCAAGCTGTCCTGGTGTATCGATCAAGCCCGCTGAAGCAAGCGCACATTGGAGCAGATTCCCCCGTCGTTTCCTGTTTAGCACTGCTTTCCCAAAGTATCAATGAGCGAGTTATGATACACTTGTCGCAGACCCCCCTTCACACACACATCGTGACCACACCTCTGCGGCAGGTACGAGAGAAGTTGAGGGTTCGAGAATAGAATCACGGGATGTATGCCACTTTAGGAATCACCACATCTGGTAGCGGTGAGGGCGGCTAGGGAAGGGGTCCCTCGGCTGGGCTTTGCACTTAGGTACTGCACATTTGGAGCGAGCAAAACACAGTCATTCGAGATACAAGATATCAGCCGTTAGAAGGGGTATCCATAGAGACTCAAACATATATACACTCAAAACCACCAATCCATCACCCCCTACTCATCAATTTCATCCACGCAATACAGAACGCAAGACAATCATTACCCAAAGAAAACAGTATCTCCACACGTTCAGGCCTTAGCAGCAGCGAGAATAACATCCGCCGCCTTCTCGGCAACCATGTAGGTCGAGACAGCAGTGAAGGTACCGGGGATACGGGGGAAGACGGAGGCGTCAACAACACGCAGACCCTTTGTGCCGCGGACGTTGAAGCTGGAGTCAAGCACAGCCATCTTATCATCGTCGGCACCAATGGGGCACGACGACGAAGCGTGGTGGCCCCAGGTGTTGTCCTTGATGTAGTCGGCGAGCTGCTCGTCGGTGGTGACGTCCTTGCCGGGCAGGACCTCGGTGACGGGGACGAGCTGGCGCTTGAAGGCGTCACGGGCGAGGGCGATGGCCTCGGTCATGGCGGTGACGTCCTTGTTGTAGTCGCCGACACCGGTGTCGAAGTAGTTGTAGGTGATGGCGGGGACGTCGAGGGGATCGGCGGACTGGAGCTCAACAGTGCCGGCGTTGTTGCGGGGGTGCGACTTGAGGATGGCCCAGGTGAAGAGGTTGTGGACCGCGGTGGCGTTGACGCTGTAGTTGGGGAAGTAGCCGCGGAAGTTGACGGGCCCACCGAAGGCGAAGACGTCCCAGTTGTTGTTCTCGGCGACCGAGGACTGGTAGAACATGTTTGCGCCGAGACCGGGGGAGGCGTAGAGGCCGCGGTTGCCGAGGATGTCGGTGTTGTAGCGCTTGATGCAGGCATCGGAGCTGTCGCCCTGGAAGGTGCAGCCGTTGAGCGCGGAGAAGTCGTTCTTGATGGTGCCCTGGACGGAGATCTCGTAGTGGTCCTGGAGGTTGGTGCCGACACCGGGGAGATCGACGACGACGGGGATGTCGAACTTCTTCAGCTCATCAGCGGGACCGACACCGGAGAGCTTGAGGAGCTGGGGAGAGTTGTAGGTTCCACCGGCAACGATGACCTCGCGTGAGGCCTTGACGGAGCCGGCAACGCCCTTAGCGCCGGTGTTCTTGGGGCTGGCCTTGTAGAGGTACTGGCCGTCGAGGAACTCGACACCGGTGGCGGTGGGAGGAGTGGTGGTCTCGTCGAAGGTGACCTTGGTGACGTGAGCGTTCAGTCTGACGTCGAGAGGGTACATCTTGGTGCCGTTGGTGTACTTGGCGTCGCGGACGGCGACGACGAACTCACGGGCGCCGTTACGCTTGCCGTCAGTGGTGGAGATGGGGATCTGGAAGAGACCAGGGTTCTCGTCACGAGCCTTGGTGTCGGCGTTAGCATCGCCGGCAAGGAGAGTGGCCAGGTTGACGATGGCGTTGGTCTTGTTGCCAAGGGCGAAAGCGGCACCGCCGACCAAGCTCAGAAGCTGAGGATCGCTGGTGACGATGTCGATGGGGGCGTACTCGGTACCCAACCATCCCTCGTAACCATGGCCCTTGCCAGTGGTAAGGTAGTGGTTCTTCTCGAGCTTGACGAAGTACTTGCGCATGTTGTCAGGAGCCCAGGAGTCGTCGCCAGTGAGGTTCTGGATGTACTCGAAGTCGGACTGGTGGGGGTAGACGGCGATCAAGGCATTGTGGGCTGTGCAACCACCGAGAGTGCCGGTCCTAGGGTAGAGCGTACCCTTCTGGACGGAGCCGGCGGGGGGCGACAGACCAGTGTACTCGCCACCATCGGGGGTGGTGTACGAGGTCTTGAAGTCGCGAGCCTGCCTCTCCTCGTCGGCGTAGTGCTTGACGAAGAAGTTCCATGCGAGGTTGGGGTCCTCAGAGACCTTGGCGTTGAACGAGGGAACAGTGTAGTTCTGGTTGGCACCCTGATCGTCACCAGCTTCGAGGAGAAGGGTCTTGTGGCCAGCGAGCGCGAGACGAGCCGCGAGAGGACCGCCACCTATCGTCGTCAGCGTCAAGTTTTTGAGCTCTCCCTTAGAGATTTGACTCACCAGCACCACTGCCGACAACGACGTATTCGTAGCCGGTAAGCTCGACAGCCTTTGCGAGCGAGATAGAGGCCGCAGCCAGAGCAAACTGACGGAACAGCATGTTGGATATTATGTAAAGTGTATTTGCGAACGAATGTATAGGTTGGGAGGGCCTGAGCTTGTTAGCAAATGCGTTCTGTATACTACTACTATGGGAGAAAACCTACAAATGAGTGGACACCTGCTGAATCCAAGCCTGAAGGCCATCTGCACCTTTATACAATCCCTCAACAGCATGTCACTTCCGCATTGCTCTAGATCAAAACCCTGTACATAGCTGCCCTGCTTAGTCGATAGCCACTAGGAGTAGTCGCTCCGTGCAAATAGTTACTCGCTATACAAAGCGTGCCGGTACTAACTCCCGTTTTGTGTAACCAAGCCGAAGCGAACGACTACAATTGCCCGTGCCAATGATCGCCACAGCTTCCAGTGGCCACGTTCCTGGCCATGCCCCACCGACCAGGGTCTCCTTGAAGAGGTTATCTCCGAAGCCTGCGGCCTCGTGCGATGTTTGCGACCCAAGCTGCTGGTACAGAGACAAGGCCCAGCTTATGGCGATTGGCACACCACACAGTACACCTATCGATGAAGGACCAATGCGAGTCTCAGAATGTAAGACCCGCGCTGGTGACGCTGACATTTAGATTGCAAGTTCCAGAGGGTCCACGGGTTGGCGCACGTTCTCAATGCGTAAAAAAACAGCCGTTCCCTAATTTCGATCCGTTCCCGCGGCAAGCCAGGGTCTAGAAAGGAGCATGTCGCCTCATTGAGCCTGGCGACTCGGAACTCTTGCATTGTTTGTATGTTTCGACCGTAGCTCTTCATTTCGAAATTCTAACGCATGTCGTTCCGACCCTTCTCGCGTCTGGGGAAGCGGTCCAACGTGCAATGGTGTGTATTCCTAGTGTGGCGCAGTGGATCCTGTCACGCTGCTTTCTAGAACAAATCAGGTAACTAGCGCTTTGGGTCTCGACGACACATGGTGCCATGTGCTGTCCCTGAAATTGCTTTTCCATAAAGCGCATATGATCTACGCTGCCAATCGATCCTCTTACTCTTTTCGAACGTTGACAAATGTTGCAAGCAGGGTAGCGAGTGCGCAACGTTCTTCTCGACCAAGACTTACGACTCGATCATATAGGCACATTCTCGATGCGCTGCTGATCGAATCCCTCGGGAGAGTCAGGATGACAGCGGGTTACGACGATGCTCTCGTGGCCCCCCAGCAGCCCTGTCGCTCACTGCCTTTTACGCCAGATCGGAAATCATAAGAGCGACTCCGGTATTACGCCTCGACAATCTGATCGTAATCCTTTCGAAAACAGTATAGGAGGCTGTAGTTCGCAATAACATAGACGCAGGGAAGTACACGAAAAAACAGACAGGAAGGTGGAGAGTTACCCTGCCGGCGGCCGATGTATGGCGGCGCTAGCAAGAGTGACAGGGTGGGCAAGGTGGGCTGCGCAACGGCTGTCAACTTCCTCGGACGAAATCCACCTTAACTCCACAGCACAAAAAACGACATTTCCTTCGACTCCTTCAGGATTCATGCCTACGGAGCGCCATGCCGGCGACAGGGGTTGTGCCACATCGCAATTCTGCATTCAGGATCGAAGGACTCCTGCTGGAAGGATTCCTGATGACGGTGGTGATGGGTGCGCCTCTCAATCGAGGAGCCTGAGACGTTTCTGCTGAATGAAACAACGATAAGTTGCAATGCTATAGAGCAGCATGAACTCATGCTTGGCATTGAGACTTCGCTCGGGTGGAGGCCTTGTGACTGGCCCCGCAGCAACGCAGGCAAGGCATGCTGTGAAACTTTGCAGCAATCAACGGCTTCTCAAAACTCCCTGTTCACGGCACACCATGCAAGATGCCGCCTTGGCTCAGCTTTCGACGTTTTTTCAAGAACCTGCTATCTACGGTAAGCTGAGTACAGGGATGACGGGTTGCACAAAGTGCAATACCGCGTTCAATGCCTTCTCGCAAGTTACCGTTTGCGGTAGGCTACACACCGCACGGCCAGAGGCAGCAGCCGCTAGGCCTCGAAGCTACTTTAGTATGTAGACGTCTCTGATCAGTGCGCTTTCAAACTGCTTATTTGAGTGGCTGCGATAGGGCGGGAATAGAGGAGGGTGCAGCTGGATATAACACAAGGAGTGCGGAGTTCTTTCGAGGATCGCTCGGAGTGTTTCTGTTCCACGCCATCAAGTCGTAGCACGCATGCTTCTAGAACAGCTGTCTTCAGATCATTTCTCAACATGGATGTCATTGCGCTTTCAATTCTATACACACCCCGCATGACACCTCCTTACTCATCAACAAATCTGCCTCAGTGTTCGTGTCCATGGTGGTTGTGAGGGGCGTCACTTGCACCACCGAAGTCAATCTTCCAGCCGCGGCCAATGCCAACAGCAGGATCGCGGATGACCGCGAAAGCCGCCTTCTTGCCATCCTTGGCATGGTACTCCATCGACACGGGCTTCCTCCTCTTGCTCTCCTTCGAGCCCTCCTCCATGACGATGACCTCGTCCTTGTCCTTCCAAACTGCGGGCGCGTTGACGATGATGACCTTCTCGACGCGCACCTTGTCCATAGACTTGGCGTATTTCTCGAACTTGACTGTGCGGACAGTGCTGGTGTCGAGGTTGGACGAAGTGAGGATGTTGCGCTTGCCGTCGAAGGAGAAGCGGCGGTGGATAAAGGCGCCGCCTTGGTAATCAAAGGTTTCGCCATCGTCGATGTAGAGTGTGCCAGCTGCGTTGCCATCTTTGTCGAGAACGACGACAAGAGTGAAGGGGTCGTACTTCATCAAGCCGGAAGAACGGCGGGGACGATCGCGACGGGGAATGATGTGGCCTCCACGCATAAGAAGGGGGATCTTCTCGAGAGGAGCAGGAACAGTGTGCTGGCCCTTGCCGCTGTAGACTGTGTAATCAAAGTAGTCGTAGTATGGCTGATCATCTGCAAGGTACACAGAGACGCTGTCAGCGCCTTCCTTAGTTACGGGCTTCGCAAGTAGGCCAGTGGCGCCGACGTAGAGTTGGTCGTCAATAGCGAAGCCAGCCTCGTCATCGGGGTGGACGTAGAAGTTGGGACGCACAATAGGTGCACCCGTTGTGTGAGCCTCGTGGAAAGCAGTGTACCATGCAGGCAGCAACTGGTATCGAAGACGCAAAGCTTGTGTGATGATCTCAGTGTAGGGTGATCCGGGAATGTAAGGTTCACGGCGACGAGTATCAATGTGGGCATGACCACGGAAAAAGGGGTAGTAGATACCCGCTTGGTACCAGCGGGTCAGAAGCTCCTTGCTAGGGTTGCCGAAGAAACCGCCAACGTCAGCACCGGCGAAGGGGAATCCAGAGATACCTTGGTTGAGGACCATAGGGAGCGAGGCCTCCAGATGAGGCCAGTCTGCCTGGTTATCACCTGTCCACATGGCTGCACTACGCTGACTGCCAGAGTAGAACGCGCGAGTAAGTACGAAGGGACGGCGGAGCTCGCCCTTCTTGCGCTCAGTCAAGGCCTGGTAGGTAGCATTGTGGAAGGTCATGCCGTTGATGTTGTGGACATCACGATGCTCCCAGTTGCCGTGGTGAAGGTTGTCCTTGGGCATGGTTGTTTCTGGGCCGTTGAAGACAGAAGGCTCGTTCATGTCGTTCCAGATGAACGTGTTGTGAGCAGAGCCCTTGAACTTGTCGTACTTAAAAAGGCCCTTCCACCAGTTGATGGCGGCGGGGTTGAAGCAATCGACCCACATCGAGGAACCAGGCCAGCACCATCCTTCATACTGGTCGCCATCCTTGTTCTTGACAGCAAGGTCCTTGTTTTTCAACTCGGTATTGATCGAGTAGCCGTTGTTCTTGATGTGTGGATCGATGATAGCCACAAGCTTCCTGTCCCGCTTGTCAAGCTGCTGCTGCATCGAGATTGGATCGACGAAGGTCAGAGGGTCCCATGTGAAGTACTCCTTCTCGTGAGTGTATTCGATATCGAGCCAGATGACATCGTAGGGAATGTTGAACTTGTCGAAACGGCGATCTACGTCTTTTACATCCTCGTCGGTAACGTAGTTCCAACGGCATTGGTGGTAAGCAATAGCAAAAGACTGAGGCATAGCGGTGTAGCCAGTGAGCTCACCGTACTGGCGGGTCAGGTCTTGAGGGGTAGGTCCGAGGAAGACAAAAACGTCAAGCAGACCGCTCTCCGACATCCAGTGAGTCTGAGTGTCGGTGTGGCCTTCGACACCCAGTGCAAGCGGGTTTGCAGTGTTCCTCTTCTTGGTCACATCGATCCAGGTCTCAGCTGCATTGAGCCAGAAGACACCGACAGTTGAGCCTTTGCGGTGTGCCTGCATGAACGGAATGGCCCCGTAGAGGGTCATAGGGCTGTCCATCTCGTACTCGAAGACGTCGGCGTTGTACAGGCGGTATGGCTCGGTGTAAGCGTCATCACCGCCCCTGATGCAACGTCAGTACTGAGCGCCGATCATTCATATGCATCAGACTTACCTGGTCGTCTTCAATGAAAGTCGAGTTGCATGCTCTGGGATACCAAAGACGTGCGCGTAACCGGGGAAAGAGATGTCAAGAGAGATAGCTTCAGGGCCACGAGGTTTGGTGTCAGTGTTTCCACCAAAGCTCTCGTCCCACCATGTGCTCTCGTCTTCGGTCTTCTCTTCGGCCTTGGGCTCTTCCTTGTTCTCCTCGCCCTCCTTAGGCTCCTCCTGGTGCTTCTCAACCTTCGGACGCCAATGCTCGAGATTCAAGAAGCCTCGTTCGTTGAATTTGACCTGTGTCTCACCATCCCTCTGGAACTCAATCGAGAAAGGTGCATGGCGGATGATGGCCTGGTGCTTGCTGCCTTTACCGTAGACAACCTTAGTATAGCCAGCATCAGCAGCCTCGGCCAATGCGGCGCCAGTCGAGGGCTTCAGCCCGCCAACGAGAGCCCACTTGCCAGCTTCATTGTAGCGTTCCTTCCTAGCCTTGCTCTCGTGCCTGAGGTCAATGTCACCCTTCTGCCGTTTCGTCTCATCCAAAGTTACGCGCGCAACACCAGAGTCGAGGAAGGTGACCGTGAGTGGCAATTGCACCTGCTCCTGGCCATCCTTGATAGTCTTGAGGACCACAGCGTCTAATTGGCCATCTTTGAACTTGAGTGTAGCAGGGTCGAGGGCGTACGGAGAGACGAAGGAGCTCGTGGCGGTGACGTCGTCTGCGAATGCGCGGTTACGCTTACAGAAGCCAGATTGGTCGCACGTCTTGAAATTTTCATGCTTGACGGAAACTGTAGCTCAGAATTAGCTTATAGACCAAGACAAGCTCCAAACCCTGGCAACTGCAGGCAATTGGAGCTCCATGGCGCTCGAGTACTGACCAGCTGGCAGGAACAAGCTGCACAGCGCCGTCCACAGCAGTAGCACGGCCGTCCACCGGGGAGCGGGCCGCTGTTGTAAAGTAATCATATCCAGCAGCTCTCAAAGCAAGTAGATACCGCCTGAGCCAAAAGGATTGCTGTCCACTTGTACCCCAGATGTCGGATGAAACGTAAGGTGTCCTTAGTCAGCGCTCAAACAGCGCAAACAGGCCGACAGCTCAGCTCAGGGTCCACTAAACCCCGCCAACAACGCAGCACCAACACCAAAAGAATTTTAGCGCGGATGGTCCAGTCCAATTCTTCTTGTTCCCCTCCAGCAGTCCCGTCTCTTCATCTTCAACTGATTTCAGGAAAGAACATCAATACCGCCAAAATGACTACCGAGCAGACGTACGTCTAAACCCCCACAGCAATTGCAATTGCACTTGCACCTGCACCTCCATGGAACATACTCCGTGGAGGGGTAAACAATCGAAAGGCGGTGTAGCTAACTGTTGGGAACAGCTTCATTGCTATCAAGCCTGATGGCGTCCAGGTACATACAACACCACGGCCTGCGGCAAACGCAATGGCCTGCTATGGCGGAATAGCAGCGTACTGACTGTGTCCCCAGCGTGGCCTCATTGGCCCCATCATCTCCCGCTTCGAGAACCGCGGCTTCAAGCTCGCTGCCATCAAGCTCTGCACTCCCGGCAAGGAGCACCTCGAGAAGCACTACGCTGATCTCGCTGGCAAGCCCTTCTTCCCTGGTCTGATCGCCTGTACGTAACCAATACCCTCCCTCGAACACCCTTACATACCCCTCCACGACCCCGCAGAGCAACACTGCAATCTCTCCTTCTTCCCTCAGCCTGAAGAAGGCACTTCGACGCTGACAATCCCCCAGACATGTCTTCCGGCCCCATCTGCGCCATGGTCTGGGAGGGCCGTGACGCCGTCAAGACCGGCCGTGTCCTCCTCGGCGCCACCAACCCCGCCGCCTCTGCCCCCGGCACCATCCGTGGTGACTTCGCCATCGATGTCGGCCGCAACGTCTGCCACGGCTCCGACTCCGTCGAGAACGCCCAGAAGGAGATTGCTCTCTGGTTCCAGGACGGCGAGGTCCAGCAGTGGAAGCAGGCTGGCTTCGACTGGATCTACGAGAAGGCTTAAGCGCCTTCCTTGGCTCATCTAAGCTGGATTGCCTGCGTGTGAGTGCGCTGAGTAAGACTGTAGGTGTTGATGGGCTGGGACGAGGCTGTTAGTAATACTGCGGCGTTTCGCTGCGGTGTGAAGGTAGCGTTGTTCTCTGCTCTTTTTGCTTGCGATCTGAAAAGGTACTATATGTGTGGTATGATAGCTATGACGATACGATCTAGAAAAAGTAGAACTCAAATGGGACACAATGCATGATCTCAACACAATCGTCGCTCTCGCACTTGACTGACACCAACATGACGTTACAGACAGGATTACATTTTGCTTACACCGTATAAAGGCAAACCCCTTGCGCCTAGACCGAGCCCCTTCAGTTTCCCAGAGCCCCTTTTTCCCTCTCCCTAACGACCACTTTACTTCTCTGCTACATCACTCCGGCAGCAGAGCAAGCATTGCAAGTGCCCCTTTTGTGCCTCTCCACATTGGTTTGAAAGAACTGTAGATGGAAAGAGTCCGACGGCTATGGTGACAAAGTGATCGGCTGCTCCATCAAATCAGTTTTGTGAGATTATATTGCAGATGATGTGAAGTTATTAACACATACGACCATAGGACGTTGAAAACAAGGCTTCCCGTTCGCTCAGCCCTATTTAAGCAACGTACCGGCGGATTAGTAGTTAGGTGGGTGACCACTAGCGAATACCCGCTGTTGTATGTTTTTGCGACTTGGTTTTCTTTTGTTCCATCTTGTGCCCAAGTCCCTTGTCGTATAAGAGCAGGTGTGCATTATAGGGTTGCTGGTGTACCTGTGGTAGTCCCGGCGTTGCCAGATCTACGGAACTCCACGTCTTGGACGAGATAGGGGAGCTCGGACAAGCTTTTGCAATTATTAAGAACCTTTGCTTGTAGAAAGAACGTTTGCCTGAAGGAAACTACAAGAATGTAGTTTGCATAATAAATTAGATTAAGTATAGTAAGTTTGGCTAGGATACTATGAGACAAGGACAGCGCAACGTAATTGTCCGCCGCCACTGACCAGAAAAATCGAGCATCCGACTCTTCAGGGTAGAGTAGAAGCCACTGCCACACCACCGTCGCGCAATGCTTCAATCTCCTCACTCTCTCAGCACGCCTTGTCGTAGAACGTGTAATACCCGACGCCCAAGCTAGCAGAATCGGCAACCGACTTGTCATAGTACCTGCAAGTCCCCGTGATCGTTCCGCTGCCGGGATTCGTGACTTGATAGAACCCTGTGCTCTTGCAGCGAGCATCGGTCTTGCACGACGCAATGCACGCGGCTTGGTTGGTGTTGAAATTGGCAGCGTAGTTGAATGCGCGGGGTCCGGGAAGGCCTTTGACGTTGCAGGTTGTGGGAGCGGGAGGGGTGGCGGTGACGGTGACGACGGGAGTGGTGGTGGTGGTGACTGTCTCAGTGACTGTTGCGGTTGGAGGGGCAGTCAGAGTCTCGGTGGTTGGAAGCGTAACCTGGATTGTCACGAGGTTTGTGGCCGTGATTGTGCTGCCGGGTGCCAAGTAGGTGACCTGAGGGCCTGCGAGGGTCTCGGTTGAAGTGGTGGTGACGGTGGTGGTTGTGGGCGTCACGACGCAGCTGCAGGCGCTGGAGACTCGCGAGGCAGGGAATTGGTCAAGGGGGGAGGGGATAGACGTTGGGATCAATGTTGGGAGTGCAACGGGGAAGAGAATAGACGTTGGGCCGTCGCGTTTGTCGAACGTCGGAGCAGGGACTGTGACAGTCGACTCAGGTGCTGTGACGGTAGCGGTCGTGGTGGTGGTTACGTCAGGCAGCTGTTGGGTGAGTGTCGTAGTGACGGTGATTGACTCGATGGTCTCGGTGTCTGTTGTTACGGTTGTAGGGGCATCTGTGATTGTGGTGGTCACAGCGTCGCCGGTGACAGTGACGGTCTGTTCGTGGTTAGTCGTTATGTATGGGATCAGAGCAAATAGCAAAACGGACCATTGTTTCTTCGACAGTCTTGTCACCACCAAGGATAGAACGGCACACTCCAAGATCCAATCCTCCCAAGGTCATAATCACATCGTCGCGCGGATCGCATGCTACCGACGGGGTCGGAGTCGGAGTTGGGGTCACCACCGAGCTGGAGATGATCGAGCTTGAGGCGATTGAGCTCGAGGCGATTGAGCTCGAGGCGATTGAGCTAGATTCAACTGAGCTTGACGCGACTGAGCTCGAAGCAACCGAGCTTGATTCAGCCGAGCTTGAAGCGACCGGGTATGGAGCGACCGAGTACGCAGCGACAGAGCTTGAAGCAGTCGAGCTTGGGGTGGCCGAGCTCGAGGTGACCGGCGGGGGTTGGACAGCGCAATATCCACCAGCTGGAGCCGCAGCGACGAGCGAGCTACCAGCAACCGCGATGAACGCGTACGAACGTGAAAAATACATAGCGAGCGACAAGAAAACTATTAAGGAGTGGAAGAGTCTCTGCACGGAGCTGACTTGCAATTCATCTCAGGAAACCGCCCATCTTTATCACATTTCCTACAAGACACGGTCTCACGGAGAAGGCGCATGGCGTTGATACTTCAGCTCAGAACTACGCGTAGCTCAGCGCCTCCAAGACCGAGCGTGCGGCGATACCGAATGAAAAGCATTGTTTTTGTTGTAGCGAGAAGGGGGTGGGTTAGGTCTTTCGATGTTTAGCCTCGCTAGCCTGGCCTCCTGTCGAACTAAAGTTCGTATTGGGGGGCTTAGTCTCGGGTACTGACAGCTCAAGCGAACGCCTCAGTTGTCTAGTCAGGCACGCGTGTCAATGTGCAATTTGGACTTTTGGATTTGGGCTTTGCATAAGTCGATCTAGGCCATAGAGATCATATGCTGGTTGGGGGATTCCCGCTTGTGAACGGCCGTCACGCTAAAGAGGGGGCCTTACCCTTAGCCTTATGGTATGCTTCTACCCCTGCGCCACGTGCCCAATGCGGAATCACTGCACACATCGATTGTAATCTTGGATGCAAATCTGGTCGCCTATCTCAAGTACGACAGAGCGTTTTGCCCTGATTTTTATTATAATAAGCTCCAGATCGCCGATACTGTATCGTGAGCGACCGTCATTTACAGGCTGGGATCCAGATACATTCTTACGCCATTACTTACGGCTAAGATACAAATACCTTCGTCGAAAATGTAGTGACTCTTTCCAAGTTTCAGTCCCTGCACCATGGCCGCCTAGAAAAGCATTGACGGCTCCAAACGGTACCGACCGCCCACTTCTGTAGGCACCATCACATACTTGACATTAGACAACCCATCGTTTTTCTGCAGCGGACGCCGGATTCTATCGTTTGTCCAGTCCAAATCACTCTTCAATATATACTTGATCTGTGAGGCCGCATATTCCCATGTCGGAGTCCAAAACTCTCCCGTTCCATCTGGCGATTTGTCGATAAGTTGTATCCGGCGGAATTTCCGTAAGTTCGTCAAGACATTATCGTTTTTCCGCTTCTCACTCGGGTGGTCTGGTCCATGGACTGATCCCTTTACCGCACCTATAGGATTGAGCTCTCCAGTCGAGTGTTTTCGTTGCATCGCGTCCTGTGTTTCTCTTACAATCTCCTCAATACGACGAAACATGATGCCACAGGCGTCGCTGTGCGGGTCAGAACGAATCGAGCGCACATAGATTATGATAACTTCGGCTCACCAAGTAACATCTTTGCCCGCTGGCTCCTTGTGCTCTTTGCCACATTTTGGACATGAAGACCGGTCTTTCCCTTGCCACTGCTCAAAGATCATACTCATGGCGACCCTTTGTCCAGGATAAAAGCAAGTATCCCACGATCCCGTGAGATCTATGGAGTTCTGCGTTCCTAGCTCTTCGATTGCAAATTCGCCTCGATCAATCATAGCTGGACCGCAGCCCGTATCCTTCAGATTGACCTTCAGTATGGCAAGCAGCGCCTCTGGTGATCTTACAAACTCCAGATGGAACGGGCATTCTTTGTTGAAAGGATCGATCAGGTACACTGGCTGTTGACGTTGGACCTGCCCTGGGATCTTGAGAAGAAATAGCTGGATGTCGTGTACCATCTGAAAGATACATAGGTTGGTCTGGACTATCTGAGCGCTCGATTCGAGTAAAGCTTTTCCTTGCTGAACGCTATGCGCGACGCAACTGGCAATTGTAGCGAGTTTGCCCATTGCTTGAAACGACAGGTCCTGTATTCCTCCCGCGAGACTTTTTTGTTGAGTGTTCTGCTTGCGCGTATTCATTTCCGTGACTTCCATTTGCATGGCCAACAGTAAGATCTCAATACTGCTTGTGTGGCCTCTGATCTCGGCTCGAAACGTCTCCACATCATCTTTCTTGCATGTTGCCCACTTGATCTTTGCCCATGCATCCTTCATCTTCGAGGCCGTCCCTCCTTGTTGCAAATAAGGCTGGTACTTCTGTATCTTCGCATAGAACGTTTCCATCGTCTGCTGGCATTGCGACGCGGCTTGTTGCAGTGCAACCTTACTAACATGGCTGATTTCCAGGTCAAGACGCTTAACTCTGAGAAGCGTAGATTCCAGAACGTAGAGTTCGTTGATCAGGGAGCGGAATGAGGAGCTGGCATTGGAGGATTCGCGGAGTGCATCGATCACCGTGCCAACAAGTTTGAGGACTGCGAGAAAATCGCCAACGGAGAAGCCGAATCCTACCGACATTGCCTTCAGTGAACCTAGTGAGTGACCGCTGAACTACTTCTTGAAGCTGACACTCTACTCGCAGCGGTTGTTGTAATGCACAAAGAAGGTCTGGGCAGGCACCTGGTGTACCGTTCAGTAGGGAGTTGCGTGACGCCTTCGCTACTGAGGTTGCGAAAATACAGAAAAAAGAAAAGCTTGATAACCTGTCCCAAAAGATCACATTCGAACGGAAAACGAAAGAAGAGTGTAAAAGTTGTATGTTGAAGTGGGATGCAGATAGGACAAAATGCACAGCCACAAAGCCTAGTGAGGCGAGGTCAGGCTGTATCCGCTGTCAGCAGACAATCTATTTGTTCCCCGCCTTTCCTTTGTAGGCCAGATCCAGCCCAGTCCTGCTTTGCTGTCAACTACACCTTTGACCTCACCAGCATATACCCGTTTGTTCATATATATGGGAAGGCAAAGACAGACAATACCAGTGGTCACGCAAGAGTCTGCCGCAACATACTTCACAGACTCTGCTTGAAAACCCTAACGGGAGAGCGAGCAGTGCTAATCCTCCAAACACGTCTTCAAGTGGTGCCAGAAAAGAGCCAACTCGAGGTTCACTAAGTCTGCATTGAAAAGAGCAGAATGCAATCTGGATCGTCTGGCAACAGACGATCAGAAACCAAGTGAAGCCAAAATGAAGCACGAGATACTCGTCACCAGCATCATGAGCCCCAAAAACAAAAATTCCAAGCTTCGCATGGCCAGAAATATGTGCTGGGTGCTCAACTATAACAATCTGCTGTAAAGTACATGTGCGCTTCTATAATCGGTGGGACTCTAGTATCAGTGACATGATCTGATGCATTCTTTCACAGATTCTGAATTTAGCTCGCTACTACTCTTCCCATTCAATGGCCACTCGATCCCTCGCCTGCCCCCGTCATCCCCACGTGCAAATCCTCCCGAATCCTTGCCAACGCGCTCTCCTCCACCTCATCTATCGGCTCGTCCTCCTCACTCCCGTCAGCTCCTTCCTCGCCCCCAGTCCCCGTCCCAGGCGTCTCCTGCTCGGCGTCCTCGCCGCCGTCGGACTCATCTGTCGACTCCGCATCGTCCATCTTGTCGTCGCGAGGGTCGCGACCCAGCTCTGGCCGCTTCTTGCGTTCAAAGTCCTGGGCGTGCGCGTCGCGGAAGATGTTGCCGACGTGGGTGAAAGCGCGCTGGAGAGGGGAGGGCTTGAAGCCTTCGTCTTCCACGGCAGTGGAGGGGAAGCCGCGGCGCGGCTTTATCGATGAGCGTGAGCGGCCGAGATCCGCGCCTGTGGAAGACGTGGTGGTGGGCGCGAGTTCGCTGTCGCCTGCGGGCATCGTGGCGGACTTGCGCGGTTGCTCTTCGTCCACGCGCGAGCCCAGGTGCGAGGCCGCTGGGGATTGAGGTTCTGGGGATGGGCCCAGTTCGTAGGGGAGAGGTACGTCGCGGCTGGCACGGAAACGGGATACGTTGGTGCAGTGCTCATTCTCGACGCGGAAGACGGACCACATGCCTCGTCTGAAGATCTCGGCGAGTGCGGCGCAGAAGGAGGTTTTGGCGGAATGCTGCAGCTGCAGCGGGTCGACGATGTATAGTACCCAGGCAAATCGCAGGATTGGGTCGATGACCATTGCGGTGTAGTACCACCAGATCTTCTTGTATCCAAGCTCTTTTCGAAGGAATGGATGTCTCGCGCGGGGGTCACCCAGACTCCAGTCGTAGTAGATGTCCCAGAAGCTGGTGTAGATGGCATTGATGACGGCGAAAGTGATGAATGCAGCCTTGTGGGCGCCGGTCTTATCAATGCGGTAGATACTTAAAGTCATGTAGTAGGTGATCGTTGCGAAGTATTTGCCGCAGTTGAGCAGATGGGGAAACTTGTTGCCTGTATCCCAGTATCGCCGTATACACTGTAGAGCACGCCATACGCCGGGTAAGCAGGAAAGGAAGCCCATTGTGCGCAGATGCGAGGAGTTGCACTGCGCGGGCTCGTCCCAGAATCGGGCATATAGACAGAAGAACAGCGCTATGTTCTACGCGTTGTCAGCACGATTGTGGACGCATAGGGTACTATACTTACACTCATACTGTATGTGAGCGAACAGAACATGTCGCCAAGGTAGAAGTCTCGCCACTCAACAGGATAGATACCCGCAAGTAGAAGGCGCCACTGGAGCAAAGTTAGCAATGCCACTTGAAAAGTGTCATGAAAACATACCAAAGAATACAACAACCACATCCGACTGCGGAAATAGAAGATCCGGAAAGGATTCACTAGTATAAGCACAGAGAGTCCAATCAACACAACTGGCCAATACAAATACATCGCTTCTCCGCCAACGCGATGGAAATTCAGTTGCATAGTGAGGCCAAGGAAGCAGAAGTACCAACACGGCAGCTGTCAAGCGTCAGTAATGGTTTCTGTTGATATTGAGGGCAAATACCTCTGCGAGCTGCCTCCAATCGAGGAAATGACGGGTATCGTATTCGAAAATAAAGACGAAATTGATCTTGTTTTCATGCCACACACGGCAAGCGAGAGTGAACAGTATTACTAGAAGATTGACGAGGAAGAAGCCAGCGTATATCTGTCTTGATTAGCTTTGCGCAAGGCACTCGGCTGCAAGCTTACCTGTAGTAGATAACTGGTATTGACAGCTAGTGTAGGATCTTCTGGATGGTACGAATCGGCTATGCTGGCCGCCTTGATTAGGCCTTGAATACTCAGACTAGCCCCAGTCGCTATGAGAATTCCATTTCGGAATGTGTTATCGGTGTAGTCGCCTGCTCGAGCAATCTTAATGCGAAGCTTGCCTACAGCGACCTTGTGATTGCCTCTCTCAAAATACCTTGCATAAAGGTCTTCGACTGATCGAATATGGCCCTCGATCACGTCGCTATTGACGAACCACGCCTTGTTGACTTTGTCGTTCATGTATCGCATCGAGGGCCTGGCATGTACGGTCTTGTCGTATTTCTTGTTTATCTTGCGGAAGGCGGTGCGATTGAGCAGAGCGTACGATTTGAGCAGCTCCAATCCGCGGTAATACTCCTGCAGAGCTACCTTGAGCTTTCGTTTCGCCGATTGGTAAGGAACGTCTGGTAGTTCTGGACGGCGTGCAAAGTCGCGGCGATCGTCATTGTGAAGCATTGGCTTCAGTACTGCTGGTGTCGCAAGAGCAGTCATGGCTTGCGTACTGGTGCCATATTTTCCCGCATTCACTGCCTCAAGCGCAGCATCGATGGGATTGAGCCACTTACTGCTCAACTGATGGCCTTTCAGCTTGTACTCATTTCCATTCGCGTCGTTGGGGCTGTACGCTTGGCCATCTACGTCTTTGCCCGGCCCGGGACGCTTCTTCGTCGCCTTGCCCTTGAGCTTGGCAGTCTGACGCTGGATTAGCTCGTCCAGGCGGCGGTCTCTCATTATGTGCAGCTGATCGCGCAGGATATTCAACCGGTTGGTGGATTCGTCCTCCTTCTCCTTATAGAACTGCTCGACCTTCTCCAGCTCTGAATCAAGAAATTGGAAAAACTCGGCCTGACGAAAGTCCAGCTCCCGATAGGCTTCGAGGGGGACGTCGCCGGGAGTGGGCTCGGGGTCTGGAGCGCCCATAGACATGACGCGCTTAATGAAGGGCCGCGGATGAGGCTCTACTCCTGAGCCAGGCCCAGGCATCGAGTTCATGCGCTTTGGACTGAAGATGCTCCGGTACCTAGCCGGCAGCGACTTGTGCTTTTTGGACGGCGTCCTGGTCTTGCCGACTTCAAAGGCATTGCCATCGCTGGGCGAGGGCAGCTTCACAGTTCTGTGCTTATGCAGGGACGCTGCCGCAGGACCCACCGCTGGCGATTGACTCTCGGGGTCCAGTGCAGCTCCTGGCAGCTGCAAGGACGGTGGTGGACGGCCCCTCTCCGAGCTTGCGTCCTTCCCACTCGGTGGGCTGCCAACAAAGCTGCCATAGCTGGTACCCAGACCATTATATCCATTCCCGCCAGTCGCCAGAGGGGTCTCTTCGGGCGTGCGCGGGAAGTTCGACGAGTATGCGCGAGGGCGGCTGCCGTTGGCTCTGATTGACAGGCTGTGAGTCGGGTCTGGCGTATGACCAACATCGTTTGCTTCGCGGCCCAAGCTATTGCGATTCAGAAACGAGTACTTCGGAGCGACATCTGAGGAGTCGGGCAACAGGTTCGTGCCACGTCGGCGCAGACGCGGTGTCTGGCTGACGTTGCGCAGAGCGCGGTCAATGGCCTTGAGTTTCTTCTTCCCAACCTAGCAATCCAACAGTCAGCGGGCGGCCAAGGCAGTCACGAAGGCGCAACATGCACACCTTGTAGTCGAGATACTTCAGCCGCCATTCAGGCACCAGATCGCGCTCGATCTCCCTAGCTGTGTTAGCTGCTGGACTCGCGCTTGCTGTTTTGAAGGGACTATCTACTTCGCGAACTTCATAGCGGCGCAGCGGGCGCGTCAGGCTCAGACAAATGTCGTGCTGCGCTTGTAACTGTGCATGAGTGTTCAACCTCTCAGGGACCTTCCCGCAAGAGCGCTACGGATTCGTGCAGATTTCGGTACCACGACCGCTGGTAGCATATCGCGGTCGGGCGGTGACACTAAACTGCGGAGTGGCCGAGCTCTGCCACGAGCGCAGCACAACGTCACAATGTCATTCCAGCTTGGCATAGTCCCTCGTTCAGGAACCCCTCGTTGGCCTCTCCCAAAGCTCGACCAGTGTCACAACAACAGACGTATCACAACAGCAATTGGAGGCACAGTCATTGTGTTTTAACTTTGAGTGTCTTGTTCACTCTTGGTCATTCAGTTCGTTGTATCGTGTATCTAGCATCTATGCGCAGTGCATAGATCTACCAGTCGCGGCGCTCGAGACGCTCGGGCCTGCCGTACTGGTTGGGGTCGTACTGGTCAGCACCGTGGCCATCGATGTACTGCTCGTCGTACATGCGCTCAGCGTGCTCCTTGGCCTGGCGCTTGGCCTTCTCCCTGTCGAACCAGTCCTCACCCTTGGTCTCGGCGAGCTGTTGGTGGTCAATATGCATTGGTATAAACTTAATTCCGTAAACGTACCTTGTCGACCTCGGCGCCTGCAAAGCCAGCGAGGAGCTCCTTGGCGAAAGCGTGAGAAACAGGCTTGCCTGACCCAATTGTTAACAACAGTACAGATTAGGGCGGTGAAGCTTCACATACCCTCGTTGCGCTGGTGGTCCTCGAATGCCTTGAACCCAGCGAAAGCGGCTCCTCCAGCAATCAACTCATGGCCGAAGCTGGACTTGTTCTCCTCGAAGTTGTCGTTGTTGTAGACCTGATCGTAGGAGTTCTCGCCGTGGTCTGTTTGCGCCATTAGCAGTGTCAATGGGTGAAGTGCTTGCTGTATACGCACCCCAGAAACCCATTGTGAATGTGTAGGAAGTTGGATTTGGTGATAAAAGAGGTTTGTGATTGAGAAAGAGCTTGCTTCTCAAGATAAGTGTTCAGAGTTGAGTGGAGGAATGATACTCAGCAGCTGGCGGAAGGAGCCTTTAAGTACAGCCCTGGAGCTCCTCCCACCTCTCCCACTTACTCGCTGGGCCAGGAGCTTGCAAACGGGGTCTCCGCTGGCGCTTTCGTCACTCACCTCGACAGCGAATGGCGACAAAGGTGCCCCTCTTTGCATGATCTTGCTCAAGCCATCGAGGGTCCAACAGTGGCTCAGCTGCGGCGCTTCCTGCAAGTGAGGGGTCTATATGATACACTAAGAGGAATTATGCCTTCGTGATTGGGCAATTGCTCTGCCAGTTGGACGATTGCAACGGACGCAGCATCAACCGATAGCTCGATGCGGCCTAGATGCATGCGTAATGTGCAAGGGGCCGGACAGCTCCCCGCTGCGGCAAGCTAAGGCGACCCAAGCTTCCTTGGTAAAGCTTGGCTCCAGACAGGGCCCGTCCGAGGGACTCGATACGAAGAGGACACAGCAGCTGAAGGCCGTGGCTGTGCAGTCCAGATGCAGGAGCTTGTATCTCACCACCAGTAATCACCATTGTCGTTTTGTGAGTGCTGTTATGGCGTCGTCAAAGCTGGCCTCCAAGCTTTCTGGATCCTAGCGATCTGCCGCAGCCCTGAATCCCTCCACATTTGCGTCAGATACGGTGGGCCCCTCACCAACATGCTTGCCTCAACGCACCGCCCACCACAGCCATGCCAGGGCGACTACCCACGAAAGCCGACTTTCCGTCCTCGGTGAATTTGAGCGTCACTCCAGGTACGTCACAACCCACCCGCTGCGGCCAGGCAGAAACTGCCGCAAAGCAGAAACTGCCGCAGCTGCATGGCGAGCCTGGGCGAGTAGCTGACATGTGCAGCGCCGTCCGCTCAGCAGCCCACAAACATTCTCATCCTCCTCCACGGCCTCGGTGACACAAATGCCTCCTTTACAAAGCTGGGGCAGCAGCTCAACCTGCCTGAGACAGCATGCATCTCCGTTCAAGCACCTGCTCCGCTCCCCTTCGATCTCGGCGGCTTTCACTGGGGCGATGACATGATCTTCGACCAGAACACGGGCGAGATGGACACGGATACAGGCTTCAAAGCTTCGGGGCAGTTGTTGCTGGATAAAGTCATCCGCGACGGCCTCGTAGGCAAGTGCGGCTACAAAGCGCGTGAGATCGTCATATTTGGGTTTGGGCAGGGCGGCATGGTTGGCCTCCAAGCTGCTGCGGAGCTTGAAAACGAGGAGC
The DNA here is from genome assembly GCA_020272525.1 of Epicoccum sorghinum. NCBI lineage: Eukaryota > Fungi > Ascomycota > Dothideomycetes > Pleosporales > Didymellaceae > Epicoccum > Epicoccum sorghinum. The sequence goes on from VXJJ01000019.1 coordinate 1,866,679, forward strand.
TTGGCGGCGTAGTAAGCATAGGCGGCAGGCTGCCGTCCTCGTTGTCGTTGAAGACAAAAAAGAGCAGAACTCCTGTCCTGGTTTGTCGAGCGTCAAGGGCGTCGGCGGTTACGGATAGCGCTGTCTCGAAGCTGAAAGATGCTTTCGAGTTTGTCGAAATCAAGGACTGGAAGAAGAATGGCGATGGTATGCCGAGCAATCGCGATGAGATGATGCCTATCATGCAGTTCTTCGCTCGCAGACTCAGAAGCATGAAAGGAGTACCGGCTGGAAGCGTTGAGCTCAGCTGAGTACCACAAAAGTTTTCATCTATATTTGACTTTGCTACCGGCCTCTTCTTGCTAACGATGGTTTCCCAGAGGGACGTCTCCGATGTGGCTGTTGTGTACGGCACTTAAGCAGCACGCATCCCGCACAGATCGCCAGTTGCACCAATTACTGATACACTCACGAGGCTTTTTACATACTTCAGCTAGCAAGTCTAGTGCTCATGCTCTTCATTTATGGTACTGCGAACCCCGTTTTTAGACGCTTTCTTGCACAGCTCTGATGCTGAAGTATGCACGTGCCAAATGGTCGCAGCTTACGTCATCGCTTAACCTGCTTCTTCGCAATGGCAGCTGCATGCTATTCGTTACACGTCAACCTGCGATGGCTGCCCCAAGAAACTCTCTGCGCGGCTTTCTCACGCATGCCAAAGATGCTTTGCGCTCGGCGGCCAGCTCGAACCAGAAGGTTACGCTGGTCATTGGAAACGAGTCCGCTGGTCAGCACCTTCAATGCGTCGACAATAGCATCTGAGGCTGATATACAGCAGATCTGGACTCTATGACATGCCAAATCCTCTACGCCTATGTCCGCTCCATGGTGCCACCCAAAAATGCCTTCACTCCGCTGTATATCCCCGTGACTAATATGCCTGCTTCGGGCATCCAAATGAGGCCTGAGTTCCAAGCAGTGTTTAAGTACGCAAATATTGAGCCGGCGCATCTGATCACACTCGACGATCTCCCGGCATTGTCAGAAATCCAGGCCAAGCTAAAGCCAGAAAATACAAAGTGGATTCTCGTAGACCACAACGCACTGCAAGGCCAGCTGGGTAAGATCTACTCCAGCCGGGTCCAGGGCGTCATCGATCACCATGACGATGAGGAGAAAGTGCCCAAGGACACCGGAGATGAGCCTCGCATTATTGAAAAGAGTGGCAGTTGCACAAGCCTGGTCACAAACTTCATCCGACCCACATGGGACGCGCTGTCGGGCTCTGCTGTGTCTTCAGGCGCCGCGCACGCCCAAGGCGACAGTCTGTCCGACGACGACGCTGTTGTCAAACGCTGGGATGCAAGTGTTGCTCAATTGGGACTGGCGAGCATCCTCATCGACACAGCCAATCTCGAGGACAAGACTAAGACAACAGAGCATGATCACAAAGCTGTGGAGTATCTCGAGGAGAAAATCTTGCTGTGTCCGCAGCTAGCGACAAGCTTCGATCGTACGGCGTTCTACGAAGCTATTGATGCAGCAAAGAAGGATATTGCATCCTTAAGACTGCAGGATATACTGAAGAAGGACTACAAGGAGTGGGAGCAGGACGACGGCCAGAAACTCGGAATCAGCTCTGTGGTCAAGCCAATCTCGTTCCTGCAAGACAAAGCGAATGAAGAAGCATCTTCAGCGACCTCCCAGGCTTTCCTGGACCAGCTCCAATCTTTCGCAAAGGACCGCGATCTCGATCTGTACAGCATTATGACCACGTCAACATCTTCGGACGGCGACTTCCAGCGCGAGCTCCTCCTTTGGGCCTTCACCGACAAAGCCGTGTCCTGGGCGAAGTCATTCGCAGAGACCTCACGGGAAGAACTTGGGCTCGAGGGTTGGGATGGAGCCTCGGACGTGGCGGCTAGCGAAGGCAATGGGCAGTGGAGAAGAGTATGGTGGCAACGACAAGTGCAACACAGCCGGAAACGTGTCGCGCCGTTGCTGAGGCAAGCGCACAGCTGACTTGACCAGTGCACTGCGACAGTGCGCGGAAGTCGCCTGTAGCAAGCAGGCCGTTGGGCAAGTCGTCGGGTTGTCAGCCAAGTCTCGTGACACCGTATGCTGCGCTCAGCTGCCGCTAGACATCAAGCCACGACTTGTGTCCTGGTTGCTGGAGACTGGCGGTGTCGTCGTCGCACGCGAGCGACGCAAGTGTGAGGAAAGGCATCCCTGTCTTGTGAAGTCGTACTGCAGCAGGCATCGTAGCATAGCGCGTATACAACGCATGATGATAATTCTCCTCGAACATCGATCGCGTACAGTATAATCACGAGATAAAGATGCAGTGCATCGTGAGTTGACGCAATAGACCTCGTATCGCCAGGTGGATGAAGACAATGTGTAAGTGTGACTTTGAAGAAAGCATCTGCATCTGCATCTGCATCCCGGTGCACCAAAGCCGTTCACTCGACCCAGACATGCATCTGCAGTTGCAGTTCGCGCTGCACCTGTATGTATGTAAATAAATTCATCCCACGAACCACAGGCATCATCTCCTAACTCCTGCATTCGGAGCCTAGACCACCAATAGCGAAGTGTGTGGTTTCGTGACAGCAAATAAGTGCATATGCGTCTCTCTGGTTAAGGGGTGCCAGCACATCAAGCGCAGATGGGGCAAGCAGTAGTGACACCTATGGGGACAGACTACTGACCCCGGTCAAGACTGCCGCTCAAGCGAACCCACACGGCTGCTGGCACGTCACGAGGGCGAGAGCGTCGCTGCAGAGGGGCGATGGCGGGCGACACGGCGACTGGCAGACGACAGGTGTCTGATGCAGCGGGTTTGAGACGAGAGCCATGTGCTATGGGGAAGGGTGGCGTGCTATATGCGCTCTACACAGGCAATAGGTTGGTAGTACAGACTACACAGTACTCTAGGTGGAAGGGCTGCAGAGACGGCCGGCGGGACGGGAGGAGGGCGCCAAAGAAAGAACGTTGAAACAACAAGCGAGGGTTGGGACGATCCCCAGCAGCGCTCGAGGGGTTCTCCTTGTGTTTCAAGGGCTGCGACGACGAGCTGTGCTGTTCGTGCAGCTGGGGCTGGCCGGCAACTGCTCGCACGTCGGCTGGCAAGGTGAGGCATTTGGGCGGGCTGCAGCATGGTGCATATGGCAGCGCGACCACAGCAGCGCGCCTGCGACGCCTGATTGGCGTGCGGGCGTACGCGATGTGTGCTGTCCTGCAAGTCATGGCTGTCGCTCAGCAGCGCGCTGCTCAAAGGGCTCTGGCGGTGTTATTCTCGTCGCCACCAGGCTGCGTGAACAGCATCGTGAACAGTTCATCGCTGCTGCTACTGCCACCGCTGCTGCTTGTCATCGCCGCCTCTTTGCACCGTCTACTTGCCGTTGGCTGGTGCTGTTTTGTTGCTGTTGTCGTTGTTTCTGGGCTGACTCGAGCCCCACCTTTCACAGCCGCGCGACACGGCCCACGGGAGCTTGCGTCTGAGGCAGATCAGACTGACTGACAACGCATCCGCCGCCTCTCCTCGACAGCCGCGGTGGAGACGCGCCCAAGTAGCCCCGAGTCGCCCGTCCGCGAGCCTCATCTGGCCATGCGGTAGTGGAGAGCGTACTGCGCCGAACTTCCTCCCAGGCGAACTGTATGTCGACTTCGAGCAGGCCCATGCCCATGCTGCCTCATGGCGACGATAGCATGATGCTGCGGCACACCCCTCCCCGTGAGTGAGCGTGTTTCTCACCCTGCAGACTAGACGAAGAGCAATGGGCAATGTTTTGTTTGGGGGTTTTGGGGGGCAGAGCAGAGGAGCCCTCGCCCTCAGGTCTGCCCAATCTGCGGCATCCCGATGCGCATCAGCCAGCTCTGTATGATGAGCTGGCAGCGACGAGACGCTGCCCTGCCCTGCCCTGCCCTGCCCTTCCCTTTTCGTCTTTACTGCGACGACTGACTTCTAGCACGACTCGTGTCTGTTCTTGTTCCTGTTTCCTGTTCCTATTCCTGCTCTGCAATTACACACCAGCTTCGCATACGCCTACACTTCACGCGCTGACGTCCCCAGCCAAGTCGCCTGCCGTCTCTCATGTGTCGGCCTACGCCCAGCACCCCGCCGCGCATACAACTGTGAGCGACGAGCTGCCCGCCGAGGCCTCTACCTCCAGGTCGTCTCCTGCGCCTGTCCCCCGGCCATCATCGCCGCTGCAGTCGCCGTCGCCGTCTCTACGCTCCCGCAAGCACGCCCAGTCGCCCGCGAACATGAGCATGGGGTCGCGGCCGGGCGCCCATGAACACAGCGTCCATGTCGCCCAGCACAATGCCTCCCAGCACAATGGCCCCCAGCGCCCGCACATCGCCTCCTCCATGTCTGCCCCTGCCGGCAAGCTGCCCCGCCTGCTCCCCGCCGACCTCTCTGCCTACAGCGACGCCCTGCTGCCCACCGCCGCCATCCCTACGTCTGCCACCTCGCTCGCTGAGCTTGCACACCTGATCCGTCTGCAGGGCTACCAGGAGCAGCGCAAGGCCCACTCGCGCATTCGCCTGCACCGCTGGCTGGTCTCCAGCGCCCTCTCTGCACGTTTCGTTCACTGTGGTGAGCTGGCCTACCGCACCCTGGTGGACAACTTCCGCTCCGACGACAAGAAGAGCTTCGCCCTGCTGTATAATGCCCTGAACGATGTGCGCAACTCGTGTGACGCAACCCGCCAGTATGCCCTCCTCGAGCCGGACCTGGAATTTGGAAAGGCCAAGACCACTCTCAAGAGTGAGAAGGCCAACCTTTCTTCTTCTGCTTTCCTCACAGATGTGCCGTCCAAGATCTTGGACGACCTGCTCGATTTCATTTCTGAAGTTCGTACCAATCCTGATTTCCTTGCCGCGAGAATATCGAGCCTGTCACAGCAAGAACTTGCTTCTCTTTCTTCTTTCCGTCAAGCCCTCGACCCTGTAGAGTCTGTCATTGCTATTACTGGTGCCAGAGGCAAGCTCCCCGCAGCGAGCAAGTCCTCTCAGAATGGCCCCAGTCCAGTGGAGCGGCTGCTGAGCTTCCAGCGACATGATCCGCTAGCTGCACTTATATATACCATCTTTGCCAACTCATCAGGACCAGACTCCGCTGAGGATTTGCGCCGGACAGATGTTTGGGCCACTACATGCGCCAAAATGATCAAGGAGAACAAGGCCGGAACCGACAAGTTCGTCAAGACAATTCTCGACGTATGGGCTGGTATGCGGGAATGGCCTGGAAAAGCCAATCTTGAGCTCTACCTTATGCAGGCCCTGCAAGACGGACAATTTTTGCTGGAGAAGGCCGAGGACCAGCCCTCAAGACAGGGCCAGCCTGCGCCACGGAGCACAAAGGATACCATTGCTGCGGACGAGTTCTTTGACAAGGCTGTGAAGCGCTTGTTTGAGGTCATCGATGATGAGCCAAGCGCAGGAGGTATCCCAGAAGGTGTATTGGAAATCGGAAACGCCATTCTACGCAAGCTGGACGATGAGAAAGGCATTCGCAGAGGCGCTCAAAGCTTCTTCGTCTCGCGATGGCTGTTCACCACCTACCTCATGAACGCCATTATTCATCCCGAGGCATGTGAACCTTGAGCAACATCAGTTACTGAACTAACAAGAACAGACGCACGGTATCATGATACAGCACCACATCAGCGAACACGCCCGCCAGAAGATCCTCAAAGAAATTGCAGTCCGCGCACAGAAGCATGTCTTGGATCTGACATACAATTGGTACGAGCTTTCCTTCGGTTTCCGCCTCTTCCAGGAAGCTAACTTTGGTGATAGGAAACAGCAAGTGCCTGTTCTTCCAACCATTCGCACTCACATTGAGAGCATAATAGCCAGGTTCAAGCACACAAAAACATACTCCAAGCCTATCCTGCTACCAGCCAAGGCCATTACCTCTCCACGCGAGACTGTGGAGGTCCAACCATTTATTGTACTTTGCCCTGCGGACATAATTGTTTTGGTCAACACACTCTTCCCCGAGCGACGTCCTTCGTCGAGCCATCTCAACAAGGATGCCGAACGACGAGGTGGAATTGCGTCCTCCGCGTCTTCCATGTCTGGGGTTTCCATGCCATTCCGAAGCGCTTCCGTGACTGCAACTGATGCTAGCTCGATATTGAGCGCGAGCGCATCCTCCATGACCAGCGACACCACATCCAGGGAGCCTCTTCTCGACACTGGTAACATTGACCCTACACGCCCATTAGGGGAAGCTTATGCAGAGTCCAAGATCGCACCTACTGAGAGCTATGGACGACACCTCAGAATGGCCTGCTCTGAGATGACGCGCATCCTGGGTTCTGATGCTACGTCCGGAACATGCCACCCGTGCAAGGAGCGATGGGCTGTATTGTACATTTCTGCTGACGGTAAGCAATTGAAGCCTCGCATGCGTAAAGACTCCGACGATGAGGACGAGCACGATGAGGATTCGCACGACACTGACAGCAGCGATGATGAGGGCTCGGGTGCAATCGACCTCGAAAATGATTACCACCAGTTGAAGGAAGCAATTGCCAAATTGGTCGAGGAGTACGAAATTCCCAAAGAGCTGGCACCTGACAGCGAGTCGAAGAGTTTCAGCAATCGCATGACCACACGCAAGGGTGGGAGAGGCCGTGGCCTTGGGCGTGTCGCCAGCGAGAGTTTCGCTTCTCGCAACCCCTACAATCAGCCACAACCTCAGACGCAAAGTCAGCTTACCAACTTGATCGCGAGCCAGCGTAACGTCCCCGCACGCCACCGTTCTCCCCAGCACCCAAGGAGCAATAGCAACCCGCAGAACCCCAACGAGAGGCAGGAGAGCAATTCTGTACTTGTCACAATGCTAGAGTCAGCTATGCTTCAGTGTCAAGCTCGCTCCGACTTCGTCAACGCGCTTATGTACCACAAAACGTTGGCGAGCCTCCGTCGCCTCAACTCACCCACACTCGTCAAGAACGGATATGCTGCGCTTCTGAACTACTTCTCACGGGGTCCGCGCGACTCCTTAAGTAAAGCAGCGAATGCGATTGAGGAGTTTGAGGCATGGTTTGTCTGGCTGAAGCAATCCCAAGAGAGATCTGATGGTATGATCGAGGAGCTCATGGTTGAGTTTAAGAACTTGCGAGATAAGATGTGGTACATCAGTGACGTCCGAGGATCGAAAGAGTACGACGACGCTAAGAATGTCGCTCTTGCCCTCAAGATCATGGGTCAGCCTACAAAGACCCTCGATGGTAAGCCCCTGCAGACGCCTCGCTCCCGGAACTACTCGAAGTCGTCCTCGAACAACTTTGCGTTGAGGAACGAGGCCCAATTGGTCGACGTCATGGCTGCTTCGCAGGACTTCGGTGGACCCAACAAGCTGTCTGATGAACAGTCGGAGATCACACTGAGATGGATCAACCAGTACGGGATCGAGAACTTCTGCAAGGGTGAGGAGCGCATCCACCGCTTCTGCCTTGAGATCGACAAGTGTGTCAATAAGATTGTTGCTGACAATCTAATGGACGGCCCTACGCTCTGGGCCAGCGACCTCTACAAGCGCGACCAACAGATTTTGGACAGCGGCCGCCAGAAGGGCGATCTCTTCCTCACTGGCGTTGGCACACTGTCTGTTGCTGGCGATGAGGAGTATGAGACACATGGTCGGCCTGACTCTAGCACTCTCGCTTTTGCACAACGCCCTAGTCAGAGCAGTCTCCGCTCCGTGGCAAATCGCAAGGTCTCTGGTCCGATCTTCGACCAGAGCCCCTGGGGCACCAGTCCTATCGAGACTCCCGATTACTTTGGTGGAATATCGCCAATCACAGCCATCGACTCAGCTACAACATTCTGGTCACCATTCCAGACTCAAGCTCAGTCGCCGACCAGTGCTGCCAGCATTCGACCTCGTACTGCATCCTCGTCAAAGGGTACAGTCATGCTGAAGCAGTCGGCGAGTGTCAACGAGGAGAAGCGCCGCTTCTTGCTCGAGCTCAAGCAGACTCTCACCGGATTGCTTCTGAGCGATCTTGGAACCATGGTCTTCGCTAGCGGAAGCGAGACCGATTCTTGGTTCAGTGGCGACATCTTGGAAGACTGCATTCAGCGCAGAGATGAAGAGGAACGCATGCGCAAGAAGCAGCTTGCCAAGAAGAAGAGCATGAAGAGTGTGCGCAAACAAGCCATGATTGATCAGCGCGGCGATGCTCTTGGCAGAACTGAAAGGGGGCAGTCTGCTCCAGGATCTGATGCACATTACTCTGCAGGGGAACACTCCTCGACCTCGAGCGATGCCACATCCCGCTCAGCTGGCGTTACTGCTGCAAAGAAGGCTGGGTTGCTCGAATTCCCATATAACGCGGCATTCCGGCGCTTGCTGAGCAAGTTTGCTACGCACCCAAATCCTTACGCTAAGCTGCATGCTTTGTATGAGCTAGAGTTGCTCATCATCGCGTCGCTGTCCTCTCGTTCAGGACGCTCCTACAACAACCGCCGCGATACGCTTCCGGCGGTGCCTCAATCTCCTACTCTTGGCGCTGTTCCTGAGCTCAGCTCTCGTGAGCCTGCGACTCTGCACTCTCGAGCCCAAAACCTTGAAGAGGCAATCGCGAACTGCTCTGAGCGCCGCGCACACACCATGAGTGGCGATCGCTCCTCGCCCGTGCCTCACCGCGGCGGAGCCCGTTCCCCCGTGGGTCCGCCCAGCACCGACATGATCGTCGAAGTGATCCAGAGCCTTCTCCGCGATGCCGAGATTCGACCCAAGTCACTGTTCCGCGACCTGCAGTACATCGCCTCCTTCGTGCCAGCACAGATGCTCGACAAGACAGAACGCGGCAAAGCATTCTGGGATGTCGGCCTTGCAGCGCTCGGCCTCAAGCAGGACGTCTGCCGCATCATGGTCGAGCTGGTGGACGAAGTCATCAACGCCTCCAACTCTACCCGCAACGCCGCCGTCCAGCCCCCCAGCAGCAACCCAGAGAAGCCCCTCAATGGCGACCGCACTACTACTCCCGTGCCTGCACCGCCCACCCCGCGCTACACCATGGAAGATGCAGCGCGCATGCTGCTCATCACGGCCAAGGAGGGAGACGCCGTCGCTGAGCGCGAGCTTGCCATCTTCTACCTCACCAGCCCCGAGCTACTCCACCGCGCAGTCCTGCCGCTGACAAGGCCCAGCGATGTCTTCAAGACCGAGCTGCTCAACCGCGAGAGGAAGGCCAGTCAGGACCCACAGCGCAGCGATCCCATGACCATGTGTGTCGCACAGCACTGGATGGAGCAGAGTATGAAGGGCGGCGATGGCCTGGCTGCAAAATACCTCCGACAGAGGAGCGAGTTGGAGAGTATCCCTGGACGCGCCGCGTAAAGTGTTTTCTTGTTTTATACCCGTTTGCTTGTGTGCGTTTGTGCGAAAGTTTTGTTTATTGCCTAGGCGAAGTTGTGCGTGCGTGCGTGCGTTGAGAGGCATAGCGAGGTGTTTTCCATTCTCCTTCTTCCTCTTCCTCTTCATTATTTCTTCTTTTCTCTACTTTCTGTTTGCGCGATTTGTGCACGGGATCAATCAGTGGGCGTTCTTAAGCATGATTCCCCCGCGCCTAGTTTTCTCGATCTGCGTCTGGTATGCGCGTGCGTATGGTAATGTTAGCATGGTTCTGCGGTGCGGTGCGGTACGTACGTTCGATATGATTGAACGGACGGACAGAAGGATGGGAAGAAAGACCAATAAGGCGATATGGGTGTCTTTATTTGCATCTGGCAAGCATGATGGCTTAACGAATCTCCTAGGGTGGGGGTCTGGGGTATCTGGCCAGGTCAGGTCATATCATATCATATAAGGAAGGGGTTTTTGGGAAGGCAGATAGGCGGGCAGACAGATACCATCGGATAGAGCAGAGTAGAGCAGAGCAGAGCAATGAGAAGAATTATACGGATGTGTTGATTCGGTGTTGTGGTTGTGTTGTGTTGCGCTGGTCACTTGATAGATAGCGGTCTTGTTAACTGTCTAGTACGATCTTTTGAACTCGACAGCATCCCCGTTCCCAAAAAACCCCTTCCCATCCTTGGTCGTGGCATTCAGCCTCTCCAGAATATACTCGCCCGCCCGGATCGGCTGCCACTTGCTCCGCTCCCCCTCCATCAAACACGTCGGCAGCGTCTCAACAAGCGTATCGTAATTCACACTGAAGAAAAACGGGACGCTGTAGCGCGCCTCGCCCCCGCGGTTCACAACTCTGTGCACCGTGCTCTTGTACAGCCCATTGGTCCAGCGCATTAAGAAGTCTGCGACGTTGACAATGAACGCGTCGGGTGGTGGGGCGGCGATGTGCCAATGGCCTGAGGGCTTGAGGATCTCGAGGCCCGGGGTTGGGGAGGAGAGGAGGAGGGTGAAGCATTCGTAGTCGGAGTGGGCGCCTAGGCCGATTTTCTCTTCGTCTGGAGAGGAGGGGGTAGGGTTGGCAGGGGGCGCTGGGGATCGCGGGGTCCGCGTCGGTGGGTAGTAGAGCAGGCGCGCTATGCCGCCGGGATGCGTGGTCATGGCGTCGAAGTAGGTTTCCTCGAGGCCCAGGGAGAGGGCGAAGAGGCGGAACAGGTGGCGTGCGAGATCGAGGACCTGGTGGCGGGGGAGGTCAGGTTTGCTGGGACTCTATCTGGGGTTGGGCTGGGGTGATTTGTTGTTGGCGGGCTCACCTCGCTGTAGTACTCTTTCACCGCAGAGTGGAACCCAGGCAGATCTTGCTCGCCGGGCCACATGTTGCCGTTCGTAGTCGAGCCGTCCAGGTTCACGTACTTGCCGTCTCCCCCCGTCTTGTCCATGGCGGCTTCGTACGAGAAATTGAATACTTCCTTGGTCTCCACATCGCCCGCGATGGATGTGTACTCGCTAGGCTCCCAGCCGAGACCCAGTTTGCTCTTCTTGGTGTGCAGCGCCTCTTTTTGTGCGGGACTGAGCTCGTGCATGAATCTTTCTGCTTGCTTCAAAATCCCTTCGCGGGCAGATAGTGGGATTCCGTGGTTGGTGATGTAGAAGAAGCCAGATGTAGTGCATGCTTTCCGGATCTGGTCGGCCACATGTTGTCGTTCGGTTTGGGATGTGGAGAAAGAGGGTGATATGTCGATGATTGGTACTTCGAAGTCCTCATCTGTCACGGGAGCCTTGTTTGCTAGCCGCTCGCGAAGGTACGCCGCAGCGCCTTCTCGTGCCTCTGTGAACGTCGTTGAGGTCTGTGTTCCAACCATATTGAGATTCTTGGAGACAATTCGTGTGGAAACTAATTCAGATGGTCGCCAGTGTTGTGCTATGGAGGTAGTCAAGACAGACTAGGTGCGACCCGCGGGCACCGAACGATAAGCATTGGGCTTGGTGATTGGCGGAGTTCCTTCCACCGAGCATCGTACACTAAAGTGGGGGACTTCAGCGTGCAATATCCCAAGGGTTTAGCGCAGACCATGAGTAGCCCATCGACTCCTCAGTGCACTCTGTGTCATGGAGATAGCAATCCCAAATGCTACTTCAACATGGCGTACAGGGCGCAGGGCGTGCTCAAACGGTTACTATCGGTCGGCAATACCTCGGATCTCCGATACCGGTACCGGCTCTGTATAGTCTTGGACTCTTGGTCGTCTGATGCAAGCTCCCCTCATCCAAGTTTGTGAACCTCTCATACTCAGTCATCTTCAAAATGGGCGTTCAAAAAGGCATCCAGATCTTTACCAACGGCCGCTTTTACCAAGATGGTCATACCGACGTCAACGCACAATGGCATTCGAGCATGGTCGTGCAAGATGGGAAGATCGTATTCATTGGGAAAGACGATGCTCAAGAGATTGAGGCGTTTCAACAAGAGTCAAATACCGAAATCAGAAACCTCCAAGGCCGACATGTTTTGCCAAGCTTCATCGATGCACATATGCATCTACTGATGCTCGGGCAGTCATTGCACAAGGTGAACCTGGACGGATCAAAAGATCTACAGGAAATCCGCTCTAGAATCTCAAAGTATGCAAAGGAGAATCCCCACAAGGAGAGAATTCTTTGCATGGGCTGGATGCATAGCATGACCAATGGCGAGGCAAAGGCAAATTTGCTGGATGATCTTGATCCAAGACCCATTTATATCGACTCAAAGGACATCCATTCAGTCTGGTGCAATAGTGCCGCTTTGCAAGAGATGGGCGTGCAAGATATGGAGACTCCAGCTGGAGGTGTTATAGAACGAGATGAGAACGGCAAGGTGTCAGGCCTGTTGGCTGAGGCTTGTGTGCTGCTGATTGTATGGCCTTACCTTGCGCAAGTTCTGCCGATGGAAGACAAGACGACTGCGTTACAAGCGGCAATCGAAGCATATCATGCGGTAGGCTGCACAAGCTGCATCGATATGGCAATGGATGAAAATGCTTGGGAGGCTGTCCTCGAGTTGAGAAAATCTCGTGGTGGTTCCCTGCCTCTCCGAATTGCCGCTCATTGGTGCATACTGCCTGGCGAAGGAGAGGAGGACCGGCTGAGACAGGTCGGGCGTGCCATCGAACTAAATCGACAGTTCAACAACGAGACGGATCCTGACCTACGGATTGTAGGTATCAAGATCATCTGTGATGGCGTTATCGATGCTTGCACCGCGGCTCTGGCAAAACCATATTCCACCAATGGCCATTTCGAAGGCCCTATCTGGACGCCCGAGATGTTGGATCCCGTTGTAAAGAAGGCTGCCAGTGCTGGGTTGCAATGCGCTCTGCATGCCATTGGCGACCAAGCTGTATCCAATGCTGTCAACGTACTTGAGAAGCATGGCAAACCTGGGCAACGCCATCGAATTGAGCACCTTGAGCTCACGGCGCCCGAAGATGCAAAGAGATTGGGTCAGCTTGGAATCACCGCAAGTATCCAACCGGTACACTCAGATCCAGCAATACTGCGGGCATGGCCAAAACTGCTAGGGCCGGAGCGGGTGAAGCGCGCTTTCGCATACTCAGAATTTGCTGATCACGGTGCGCCATTGGCTATTGGGTCTGACTCTCCTACTGCCCCTTATGCGCCATTGCCGAATCTATATGTGGCAACCACGCGCAAGTCAGCAAGACAGCCTGATGCAGGTGACGCACCTGTGAATGATAATTTCAGGTTGGGATTGGCGCAGGCCGTCAGTGCTGCAACTAGTGGGGCGGCTCGATCATGCTTTGCTGAAGGGAGGGTTGGGAGTCTCGAGGTTGGTAAGCTGGCAGACTTCACGGTAGTTGAAACAGAGTGGGTGGGTGAGGAGCTGCTGGAGGCCAAGGTAAGAGAGACATGGTTTGGGGGAAAGCAGGTGTACCTAGCCTAGTCAGAGGCACCGCTCCTACATGTTGAGGCAGGCGCAATCATAATGCAGCAGGCGTGTTGGCAGTCAATTCCTAGCTACTACATTTCCTACGTCACCTCAACGCACAGATCGTAATTCAGATGTCAGCCTTAAACGCCACGGGCTCAGCCGCCACTTGGCGTGCATCAGACTAACGACTCCCGCATGCTTTGATTGCCTACTTCTGTGAGAAAGACGTTGACGGCGTTCATACTTATCGATTGATGCCGCGTTATGTCCCATAGCGGATCAGGCTGAACGCTTGATTGCTCCCAAAGTGGGGCTCACGATCATGTCGCACAGCATGGGCGGTGCCAGCACGAGAAGCTTCACAGGACTGCCGGCTTTGTAGTCTCGTTCGGCGCCAGACTTGACTGCTTCACATGTTTGCACCGTCTCCACAGTTGCCCGAGGCCTTGACATGTCCTTGGAGACGTGTCTTCCCGCACTAGGCAGTATTGTCGACCCGGCGCGCTGGGATAGAAGCTCAGAGTCGCACATCATACCAATCAGAGAAGCTGGCAGTTTCGGCTTGGCGGGTACTGCGCCCCTCCTGCGGCCTGCGATCCTTCGGGGTTTTAAATGCTTCTGCCTGCAGGCGAGCGAGCACGAGCGGCTTCTCAATGTTCGCCTGCGCTGAAGCACTGCAAGAAGTCTGAGTGTAGGTCTTGAGTGCTGGGAGCCATCATGTCACTAGCCCCGCCGGGAGCTGACCCTTCTACCCGCGGAGTTGCCGCCGGGCTCCTCTCGAAGACGTGCCAGAACTGCTTCTCGCTGAAGATTCGATGCGACCGCACACAGCGCCAGGACATCTGCGATCGATGCGCCCGCCTCGGCAAGGAATGTGTGTTCCGGCCAGCCCGGAGGCGCGATAACTCTGCCAAACGCGACTCGCGCATCCATGCTCTTGAGCAGCAGGTCAAAGACCTATTGCGGCTACAGCAGAAGGGCCCTATAGTGCAACAGCCTCTCCCTGAAGGCAGCGCGACCGCTGCCCGTCAGAGCTCACCGCCCGTTGCTGGAGAAGGCGACATCATCGACGATGATGTTGTGTCCATCGAGCGGGCTGAGACGCTCATGGACATGTACAAGACAGACATGATGCCGCACTTTCCTTTCGTCATGCTCCCTGCGCAGATAACTGCTGGCGATCTACGGCATGCCCGGCCATTCTTGTTCCTTGCTATAATATCTGTGGCCTGCTATCATGATCTCCAGACCCAAGACAAGCTGTACCATCGATTCAAGTATTTGGTCAGTGAGAAGGTCCTGTATGGCGGCGACGAATGTCTAGATTTGCAGTATCTGCAAGGTCTACTAATTGCACTGGCTTGGTAATGACCTATGTGTGCGCTACAAAGATACGATACTAATGTACAGCAGGAACCAATTTCATGGACGATCCAAGAACTACTCGCAATACCTGCAGCTTGCTATCTCGATAGCAGTCGACTTGCGTCTCGACCGGAAGCCGATACATCAGAAGCCCAATGATGGAAGTAAACGAGACCCGATTGCAAGAGATCTGTACAAAGGCGAAGGCAACTCGGACTCTGCAGCCCAACGAGCAGCCGCAGGCCTCTTCTACATAGCATCAACGTATGTCATGTACGCCGGACTTGTAATGGCGAAGGCTGACCGAGTCTAGTATTTCGAAACTGTTTGACAAGGCAAACACATTTCTTTGCACTTCATTCATTGAGGAGGGCTGTTTGGCTTTGCAACAAAAAGACGAATACAGAACCGACAAGGACCTTTACCACGTCATACGGTTACAGAAAATCATGGAAAACATCGATCAGATTGCTAAAGTAGCTGTTCATTCAGACGACGAAGCACACTCATCGTATCTACGCGTGCGGTCGGAACTCGAGGAGTTCCGAGTCCACCTGATCTCTGACGTGAGCGATAGTCGTAAGAAATTCTAAGCACCATTACCCGATATGAGCTGACTTACTTGTCCAGATCTGCTGTTTATGCAATTTCATACCGCAAGGCTGTTTCTGTACTACGTCGCTTTCTTTGAGCGTAATTTGCAGCAGTCTCCATACCTCCATCTCAACATCTTGTGTGAGGGGCTCGAAGGTTGCAAGTCCTTCCTCGACCTGTACCTGTGGCTGCCTCCGAAGTCAGAGATGGCCCTTACCAATATCGAATGGATTCAGTTGAACTTTGGCGTCACACTTGCTGCCAAGTTTGCTATTGTGAGCAGAAATCCGCATGTCGAAGCCCAGACTCGTGAGCTGAGGAATCGTCTGAATATCGATCACGTATTTCGCCACCTAGCTCTTCGAATCGGAGCACTAGTTGGGCGTGCCGGGGACGGCAACAAGCAGAAGGACATATTCTACCATTATGAGATGCGTACAAGGAGACTCCAAGGTTGGTACGAGAAGATGTTGCGAGCGACAGGCACGGTCAGCCCACCACAGGCCGCATACGCACAGGCGTCCTCATCGAATGTCCAGCCGCCTTCCTCTTCTACTGCCTCTAATCCAGCTTCTGGAGTACCAGTCTCGACAACATTTTCGCACCAGCAGCCAAAAACCTACACAGCACCCATCAATTACCCCGACTACTCGCTTCCCCAGAATACAGGCCAGCAGCTAATGCAGCCTCCTATACAAACTACTACATCGGTCGTCGGTATGGCGCCACTAAGCTCATTCCAGCAATCCAGCTCGACGCCTGCGCTAGCATTCCCAGACCTCATGATGGCACAGGGCTGGGACAGCATGTTTGACATACCCATGGAGAATGATCCAATTCTAGATACAAGCAAAGGTTATGGCTTAGGCATGGCGAGTCCGCCAAGTGACGGGTCGTCGTGGGCAGAGAGCCCAGCTAGTCAATGAGTGGTGCGTGCAGGAGATTTACACCACATCGATAATAAAAGTGACCTTATGAAAGCAACCCGTTTTCTTTTTGCTTCTTACTTTTGCACGTCTTACATGGTGTGTGCTGCCAAAGTCCACGACCAGAGCTCACTCAGAAACAGATCCATACTTGGGAACGCTAGAGGGTACACTTAGACAGTGAAGATAGCAGTCGCTAGTAAAAAGCACATGTTATAACTGTTGACTGAAAGCAGCATACCGCATAGTTATGGGTGGGTCACCCATGGGTTGCCCGCGTCTGCATATTGCTTTTGCAGAGAATCCATGACGTTGGAAGAACCCACCGGGAGCCAGCTCCGCATCGCCTATCGCCAGATCGCAACCAACCCTGATCCTTTATTTCCCGCCCCGGAATAGCCCACGATCCAATCAGCCGGGACGATTCTCGACGCGCAGACCCTCGTGGGACTTGCAGCACGTCTGGGCATGGTGACACCACTGGCGTGTCCCCGCAACACCAAAGCAGCGCGTCTCGCGCTAACTATGACGTTGCTCAATATTTGGCTCCTGCTCGGGCTACGTACATACAGCTTGATGTGACGTGCACGCATCCTTTTAAGTAGCCACATATCCTCATTGAGAGGGTTCAATTGCTTTGTCGCCTTACGAACCAGTTACTTGGGAACCATGCCTTCGGTCAATGCAGCAGTACGCACTATCTCTCGTTTCTCCAGTACTTGCATGAAGCACCAGAGAATACATGTTCTCAACAGATGCATATCCTAACACTGGTATTCCAGATCTTCCATGCCTACATCTACGGCACAGCATTCTGGTATGGCCTACGAGGTCTATGTCGCGTGTACGACCCGCTAATGGTCGCGGGATGTACTTCACCCACAACCCACGCCAGCATCGCAATCAGACTAAGCAAACACAGGGTTTCGTCCCCCCGCGCAATCCAAGCTGCAGGCTAACGACCTGGAACTCTACAATATCCGCAACGACGGCTGGTGCCTCATCACGCTTGCCTTGGTCCTTCTCTCACTTACGAACGCGATCCCGTTGAACTCTTCTGCCGGAGCAAAGAAGGCCGTGCACACCGCAGATGCACCCCAGATAGCGCAATCGAGTAGGCTCAAGGCCGTGCTGCCGTTTGCGCGTGCCATTGTTGCGGCGACGGTATTTCATCATGTGACTACGGGCGTGGGTGCTTGGCAGCATTACAAGCTCGAGAGCCATTACAATGCTGCTATGGGTATTGGGGTCTGGGGCAACGTGTGGTTGACGCTTACTGGTCTGTTTACGCTGTTAGTGGGGATGAGTGAGCAGGGAGAGGAGGTAGCAAGGGAGGTTGAGAAGAAGGTTAGGTAAAGCAGAGGAAGTGATGGCAAGAACGAGATGGCGTAGCGATTTAGAAAGTAGTCATGAGAAGCACTAAGAGCATCTGATGCCGCATCAAAGCCACTTGTACACTGACGTCGCGACACCAACTGCACCAAAGCCACAGCTGTGTCTCATTCTGATCTAACCCCAATCCGGCTGGCGCAACATCACTGGCCCTCAACGCCGACTCGGCCGATCGGCGTTAAGACACCCGCACTTTCGTCACCACGAATCTTAAGAGGCTCAGCCGCAAGAGTCAGGCTCATGCCAATGTCATCTCAAACTCCTACGAAGCATACAGAGCGTTGATGCCGGCATGAAGCATGCGCGGGAGGTCAATACCTGCTCTCGTTGCCGGCAATCAAAGCGGCGTTGCGACAAAGCGAAACCGAGCTGCATACGTTGCGAACGAGGAGGCAACGAATGCATCTACGAAGAAGACCAGGCCACCATAAGAAACGAAACCTCAACTACAGCTAGTGACCTTTCCTCGAGTCCATACCCGACACCAGCTACAACACCCCCAACACCCGCGCGGAAAGTCAGAAAACGTAACCGCGTGTGGCTCTCGTGCAACCGCTGTCATCGATTAAAAGTAAAATGCGATCAAGGTGAACCCTGTGCCCGGTGCACACGGTCTGGAGTGCAAGCAGACTGTGCTTATACGCACCGGCGGAAACATCCTCCGCAAGATTCTGAGCAACGAGACGAGCAACCTGAGCAACGATGCGATCAGCAACTGTATCAAAACGTTCCTTTTGCAGTGACAGAGGATGACTCCGAGCTCGTAGTTGCGACTTGGTTTCTACGCAAGCGAGGGTCAACTCTTTATAACCCGATCTTGAACCGAGTGTGTTTACTTCGTTGTCTAAGCCGTGGAATCAGCTGACCAAGGTAGATGGAAATGCTCTCAAGCCTTCAAGCAACTCCTTTTGCAATCGCTGTTAAGCAGCACATGGAGTCACGTTGCTCCAGTGACTTTTCACTGCCCAGCAACTATCCCTTTGGAAGTCCAGAGTCAGCTCGCTACATGTCAATGCAAAAGATACATGAATTGGTCCAGACGTCTCGTCCGAACGTGTCTATACTTCTGGCTGGATACTTCGAATCATTTCATCCTTCTTTACCTATTTTCGACAAGATGGTCTTCGAAGCCAAACTGGTTGACTTTTGGGAGCATCCGAAGACTGTAAATCTTACTTGGCTCGCGCAATTTCTTGCCGTTCTGGGGCTTGGGGCATACGCAATTGAGGAAAGACCTGGAACCCTAAACCACAGCAAGTACACTGCCGCAGAATTCTTGTACGCTGCGGAAGCTTGCTTAAGCCAGACAACATACATGGCTCGTCCGACAACGACAGCAATCAGCACTTTGTGCCTTATGGTCGTAGCGAAACAAGCAACTGTAGCATCATGCTGGACACTGGATACATGCTGGAACGTAATGGGTACCATCATACGGCTTTCCATGATGATGGTACTGAACAGAGAATGGATGCCAGGCTATGCCGATCCTGTCATTGTTCGCGAAAGAGCCCTCCGCCGTCGCCTTTGGACTATGATAGTATATCTTGACACTCAGATGTCTGCTCGTACTGGACAGCAGAGCATGTTGCCGCAAGGTGCCTTCAACTTGAATGTGTCAATCCTTACCCACGGGGATTGCTGGGACACTATCATGCCGCGATCGTTGCCGATCATTTGTGGGTTTCTGTCACGCATGAATGCGCATGATGGGGAGATCTACACATATGAAGAGGTCCTTGAATATGACCGTGAGATCAATCAGCTCATGCGCGAAGCAATGGCGTTCTATGAGGGCGACATCGTGGAATTCACATTGGACATTTTCTTCCGACGTATACTCCTCGCAGTGCACTGCCAGTATGCGTTGCGGCCGAAGGCATCAATCAATTATCCGGTGTCCTACAATTCGACGTTTGAGGTGAACCTCGCGCTTTTAAACCACTATCATCGCCTGTCGTCTCTCTCGCCCCATACGCAGTTGCTGGCTCAGCCGTATATGCTAGATTTCCTGTCTGCTGCACTTACGACGTGCATGTTACTATTGTCTCCAGATGAGCTGTCTGCAAACCCCCTGTCAAATGATGATTCCGGGCTAGCATATCGACAGACCATGCTTGACGCTCTCATGCGCTGCATGGACATACTCGCCAACGATAACAGAAATGTGTTGTGCTTCACAACTGGCTTCAAGCAACTTGAGGCTATGTATGCGCTCGCCATCAAGGACAACCCGAACCGTCTAGCAATGCCATGATGATGCAGAAGGCAACGGTACCCGATACCAACAAGAAAAATGCACCAATACGGCCGTATACACATATGGCGGAAAACGACTTTGGTCGTTCCCTGTAGGCAATGTACACATATGTCAGTTGTGACGACGGGGCGGCCGCGGAGTCTGTAACACTCCTTGTCACAGAACCTCGCTACACCACCCTCAGCCCGCCTCGACCTTCTCAACGTCACTGCGACGGCGAAACATCCCGCACTATCGCATCTGCTGTGCACATGGCACTGTCAGAATCGCGAACGGGCGTTCGAGACTGTCAAGCTGAAGCACGGAACTGAGCGGCGCGTTTACAGCTTCCTGGGGCTTAGACGTCCAAGAAACTCTTGTAGACAGCCTGGAGCGCGGCGTTCGCCTTGATCGTGTTTCAGATCAGATCCAACGTCATGATCGCAATACGTTATAATATTCCACATGCGCTGGTTGTCAGCTTTCGATCTTGTACCACTTGCTCAACGTTAACGCCTACATACTCGACATATACCATCGTCGTCTTTCAGTCATTGACTGTCAACACGCTAATACATAAATTTCTTTTAATCCCGCCCACAATGCTGACCAACCGTCGCTCGACAATGCCTCTCAAGCATGCTCGTATGCCCAGCTGGCACGCTGGCTCCAAGACAGTGGACCCACAGTACAATCAAGCTGCACCAACGTACACTGTCGACAACGCACCACGCAGCCTCACACCCGCTATTATGACCTCCACAACACCCAATCTACCAGGCTACACAACCACTCGACTTATTGGCGCCATTCACGGAACCGCTTCTCTCACGCACAAAGTACCCAAGTCCTTCATCAAGTCGCTATCGAGTTCCCTCACAGGATCTTGGGGTGAGCCGAAGCCTTTGACGCAAGTACTCTATCAAGCAAGGGATCAAGCCATCGAGAGGATGACTAAAGATGCGATCGATAAAGGTGCAAATGCTGTCGTTGGCCTGCAGATTAGGGAGACTGAGGTTATGGGGTGTGTGGTGGTCAGTGTCAGCGCGACGGCGTGTTTGGTTGAGAAAGAGAAGGGACAAGTGAAGAGAGACAGTGCGCAAGAGAGTCCTTTCCATTGAGGCCCGTTGGTGTACGATCGAAGGAGAACGACCGTCGCAGCGGACAGATCAAGCGAAAAGATTTGCGATCAGGCTTCGTTATCAGGTTTGCATGGTTTATCTGCGTGGTGCGAGGGGCACCAGGTTTCATACAGATGGGAGATAAACCGGTGTGCAGACAGCGTTCTGCAATCCGCAGTTTGCGCAATTCATCTTTTCAACGCTGCTGGACAGCCATCAGCATCAGGGCCTTGTATAAGGCATACTCAAGCCTTTTTACGAACATCGTCACGTAATGGAAAAGTTTAGTTCTTGGTATTCTATAGGACGGCGACTTGAGCCAGCGCTGCATTATTTCAGAAGCTCTGGTAATGGCGTGTAGAGGGCTTGAGTAATTACTTTAAGACAGACTCCTTCCATGGTAGAGATTACAACGTTCCCGGAAGAATTGCAGGGCATGTCCATCAGGAGCGCTGCCTCCGTTCCCAAAAAGGAAGAGACTTACAACAGCCGCCCCATCTTCTACGCCTTCGACCAGCCACCCCGCTTCTGGGTTTTCCTTTCCGAGCAACGGAACAAGATAGTTAAAATAATCACCGTTAGAGTGCGCAGATCACCTCACCAAGCTAATAAGCACCATGCAACTACGATCGAAGTGCGGTTAGATCTGGCCGCTGGGCCGGACAACAACACTTTAAGAAGGCACAACACCAAGCACATTTTCTCTGGGAGAAGGCATTCGTTCCAAATATCATACCAGCATGCTCCTCAAACCTCTCAGTCTGCTCCTTGTAGCAGCCCGCACGGCCACCGCCCTCACCTCCAACCTCACCCAGATCCTCAACTTTGGCCCCAACCCTCGAAACGTCACCGGCTACATCTACGTGCCCGCAAACCTCCCCAAGCACGCACCCATCCTGGTAGCTCCCCATTGGTGCCACGGCACCGCGCAAGACGTCTTCGCCTACCGCTCCTGGGCCGCCGCAGGCGATACCTACGGCTTCATCTCTATCTACCCGAACAGTCCCAATGCCGCTGACCAGTGCTGGGATGTGTCCAGCAAAGAGTCGCTCACGCATGAGGGGGGTGGAGATGCGCTGGGGATTGTGTCGATGGTGAGATGGGCGGTGAAAAAGTATGAAGCGGATCCCGAGAGGGTGTTTGTCACGGGGACGAGTTCGGGCGCTATGATGACGAATGTGTTGCTCGGGAGCTATCCAGATGTATTTGCGGCGGGGAGTGCGTGGGCGGGTGTGGCGTTTGGGTGTTTTGCGGGGGAGGGGTTTGGGGTGTGGAGCGAGGCTTGTGCGACGGGGAAGATTGTTAAGACTGGTGCTGAGTGGGCGGGGCTTGTGAGGAGGGCATACCCGGGGTATAAGGGGTTTAGGCCGAAGTTGCAGGTTCTGCATGGGACGAAGGATAATGTTCTGTATCCGCAGAATTTGGAGGAGGAGATTAAACAGTGGACAAGTGTTTTTGGGGTTGGTGAGAAGCCTACAGAGGTCACAAGGAATACGCCCCTCGAGGGTTGGACGAGGTACAGGTATGGTACGAGCGGGAAATTTGAAGCTTATACTGCGGAGGGCGTGGATCACAATATTCCGAACCAGGACGACTTGGTGATCGACTACTTCGATCTCAAGTGCAAGGGGAAGAAGTGTTACTCAAGGCGAAGCGGTTAAACGCAACATTACTCTTTTCTACGCATTCCACCCGATTTTCCAGAGAACCTCGGAGCTCCCCTACCCCAAGATGCAAGCCTCAATGGTGGTGATGCCCCTCATGCCCCTCCTCTTCCTCCCCCTTCGCCCACTCAGCCCAATACCCATCATCCCAGAACCCAGCCAGCCTCTCCTCCTTCGCCTCCGCATCTAACTTCCCATCAAACATAACCTTCTCCCACCTCCTCATCTCAGCCCTATTCAACAAACACTTATCCAACATCCCCGTCAACCCCTCCACATCCAACCCCTCACCTATAAACACCAGTTCCTGACGCCGGTCCCCCCACTCCCCTTCAAAATCCTTCTTGATAGCTGCAGCGGTCTCTTCGTCCGCGCCCCAGTCCTCCTCAGGCACGCAGCAAAACCACGGCATCTCGGACCCGAGCGTTAGCATTGCGCCTGCGGTGCTCCACGAGCCCATTTGGAAGGGCCGCGTTGCGAGCCAGAAGAGGCCTTTGCTGCGGTGTAGGCCGCGGAAGTAAGGGGAGGCTTTTTTGTTGGCGAGGATCTGGGCGTCGGATAGGGTGGGGTTGCTGGACTCGTCGTCGGTTAGTTTGTCCGAGTCGGAGCCGGCAGAGGTGGTGTGGTGGGCGGAAGAGGAGGAGGCGGTGCTGGAGACCTCGTTGTCTGTGTCGTCAGAGTCAGAGGCAGAGGCGGAGTCGTCCTCTTCTTCCTCTTCTTCCTCTTCCTCCTCATCGTCATCAGGCTCTTCTTGAAGCAGAATGAACTTCCCCTCAATGAGGCGATACAGCTTCAAGGGATCGAAAGGTCGTCGAGCACGGTACACAAAGCTCCCGATCCCGTACTCAAGCGTCTCGGGGTTGGGTGCCACGCGCTTCTTACCCTGCACATCCATTACCGTCATCTCGTGCAAGCTCCTCAGCCACCCGGGACTCTGAACCGCATCCGCGAAGTTGAAGACCTTGGTGTTAAGCATCTCTCTAACATCGACCTTGGAGAACCTTGACTCGATGATCTTGGCAGTCGGGTTCAGTGTCTTTACATAGGCCTTGACGCGGCCTAGGGTGCGCTTGTCGACAGCATCGATTTTGTTGACGATGATGACGTTTGCGAATTCGATTTGGTCGGCGAAGAGGTCGGAGATGGTGCGTTGGTCCTCGTCGGGGACTTCGTCGCGGCCGAAGCGGTCGGAGAGGAATTCGGCCGTGTCGAATTCGGAGAAGAAGCGGAAGGCGTCGACGACGGTTACCATGGTGTCGACGGTGGCGATGGATTTGAGACCGCCGAGTTTGGCTCTGTGTTTTGTGTTAGGATTTTCTTGCATGCAGAAGTCTGGGGGATACTCACACTTTAGCAAAGATCTCCTTCTCTTCCGTCTCCATACCCTCAGCGTCGATCATCGCCTCAGTAAGCTCAGTAGTGAACGTTTCCGCAACTTGCTGCGGCTCGCTGATGCCAGAACTCTCGATGACAACGTGGTCGAAGCCAGCGTCGCTCCATGCCAGCCGTGCAAGCTCAGTGAGTAGGTCGGATCGGAGTGTACAGCAGATGCATCCGTTCTGCATCTGGATGACTTTCTCCTTGATGCGGATTTCGCCTTCGCCATTTTTATTGCGTGCTTCGGTAGATCGAGTCACAAGGTTGGCATCGATGTTGACGGATGCCATATCGTTGACGATCACAGCGATGCGGAGGCCGTGGTCTGGCGATTGGAGGATGTGGCGGAGGAGTGTTGTCTTTCCGCTGCCCTAGTTATTGTCAGACCGCTCTTCTTTACGCTCTGTGTCTTACTGACCAGAAAACCGGATAGGACCGTGACAGGTAGCGGTCCTTTCTTTGCTTTCTTGTCTTGAGGCTTCATGTTTGACCTGCCAGTCTTTCTTCGCTTTGAAGGTGCCATTGTGAATGTAAGAATCTCTGGGTGTTGTAAAACAGTACCAGTTACTCTTTATGAATTCTAAATATCAAGATGCAGCACCTTGCTGTTATTTATATTTTTTTACCTTCTCGTTGTGTGCTTGTCCAATTGAGCACCTCGATGGCTAGGTCGCATCATCGAGAAATGAGCACCTGTCATTGGTCGAACACCGGGTACTGATAGTCCAAACGGCCAAACAGTCATTCTTCTAGTCTTGATTGGTGACTAGAGACAAGGAAGGTGATGCGAACGCCTGGGTTGGGAGTGGGCCTAATTCGACACAGCTCCCAGGCTCAAGTTGATTCCTGAAGGCCCCCACCGAAATACATGACTAAATTGAGGGCATTATTCGATGAATCGATGAGATATAAGCCAAATCTTTGATTTGTTGTTGAATAGTGAGTCTATGTTGACTGTAACATGCTTCACATATGGTAAGATGTCAGAACAGTAAGGCGTGTTGAGACAAGGACAATAGAGAAGAGAGAACACTTGATTGGTCAAAGAACCACTAACACTTGTAGCGATTAGTCCATACGGAACGTTTGTGATTAAAATTTTCAGACCTTGGTATCGCTCGCAGTATATTCGTTGAGCAACTGTCGTGCTGCGCAGGCCTGTCTTACTGGGAACCTTAGATTTGGCTTGAATTTGAATAATAGCGATAGACCAGGCCTCAAGTAATGCGTAAAGATGAATTTGACAAAAAGAATTGCCAGGATTGACTCATTTGAGATTTTCTTTGAGACGCATTGTCAGAGAGGAGTTGCGACTTTTAGCATTAGTGACGTCACCCACTGACATACTTTTAGGATATAGGTAGTTCACGAAGCGTTCGAGGTAAATCCTTCTCTGATTCGTCGATTATCGTTACAACGGGTACTTGGAGATACGAAGATTCTCCGTTACTATCCTACACATACAATGTTCATCGCTATCGCTGGTACATTGCCGACAGCACTAGATCCAACATGTTTCTCAAGCGCTTAAGCCTCCGACACGTTCGATTCAACATTAAAGATGAGGAAGAAACTTCCCTGGCAGTTGGCACTGCCTCAGGTCAGTTTTCGTTGTGCTGTTCCGTCCACGCGCCCTCTAGCACCGAGTCTCACTCACCTTGGTCACAAGCAATCTATCTGCATTACTCACCATCCCCACTCAGCCATCCCGCCCAACTCCAGCTCCATATCCCTTACCGCCAATCCGCTGAGTTGTCCCAAGAACACCCAATGAATCCCTGTGATCGTCGGCGATCTACGCAAGGCCGCGTTCATGTCTGGGCAAGCCAAGCAGCCAAGTCCTTAGTTATTACAACCACACCGTTGGCCGTCGACCTCGCAATACCTCAAAACACTATAAACATGCAATATCTGACGTTTCTGACATGTTCTCAGCCGTTTGAGGCTCCGTTCTAGCGGCAGGGTCTTTGTGTGCGACGATAAGCCTTACTCAGGGTTTCATTCAGCCTCAAATCTGTTTTCGTCCCATGCGCGCCGAGGCGCTCGGCCATTCTTAGTGCGTCATTCCGAGACGAAGCACCGCCGGACCCTGGGTGTACCCGGTCGACATATTGGAAGGTTTCTTGGTGTTTTGGAAGGAGTTATTGGGCGATGGCTGGTAATTGGTTGGGCACGCTCAGGGCACAGCCCGTTGTGGGCTTACCGACCGTGGGACGCAAGACGTCACATGGAACTCAAGGAGAGGTATATATTGATCAACGTTGTTCGTGCTGTAAAGAGTCATCCACTTCACCTCGCAATACTTACTTCGGTTCCTATTCAGTAACTTTTAAATTGTTGCGTCCTCGCCTGCAATTGCAAGCCAAACTACCACCATCTTCATCTACACGATATCTATCAACATGCGATTCACACTCCTTATCACATCAGTCCTCGTGGGCCTTGCAACAGCGCTGCCAGACCCGACACCACAAGGATACTCGGGACCTTGCTCCGAAGACAACTGTGGCGTAACTGGAGCCAAATGCCGAGCTGGCAATCTATGCGTTGGGTGGCCAAGCTTGGATCCTGCTCTGAGGAAGGGCTGCACGTGCACTACCGGCTAGAGATGCCTCAACGATTTTTGGTCAGTCAAAAGGATTGAATTTAAGAGACCAAATCTAACTCGATCATAGTCTCATCCTGTGCATTTAGTAGTGTTTGTCTCGCATTTGGGCATGGAGTAGGGAAAGGAAGCATCAGACATGCAATTCAAAAATCATACTTACATCCTACCGGTCAATCGTTTTACATGCCTCGGTTAATTCTGAAGCGTATTCTTGTTACCCTTTGGCTTCGCAACTCGCTTACGATTCTTGTCCTGGTGGTCCGGCCGCGAGGACTTTGACTTAAGCATCTTACCATTTCGAATGGCTTCTTTCTTCGATTTCCGCAGGACGTCTCCAGAAAGGTACGTGTCCTCGGCTATACAGTTCTGTACAGTCAGTCGATCTGCTGGGGGATTCCTACACTTTGGTGTTCCACAAAGACATACCTGGTCCTCTGTGAACCATTCCTTTCCATAGTCAATTGTGATGGCTTCATTGGCTTGGATATTCCGGATCGAGTAGACTGCAAGAATACGGCCATCTTTTGCGTCTACCCGTTCATCGACGGCAGCGTTTGGCTCACATGAATGTGCCATGAACCGAAATACCGACCCTTCACGGGTCGCATCGACCCAGCATCGTGGCTGACAACGCTCATGCTCCTGCAAGTTTCCGATGCTGATCTCGAAATTGTACATTGTTTCCTCATCTGGGACAGCGGCGTCTTTAGGGCGGAGCTTACCTGTGTACTGGCCGAGCCACTGCTTGCCAGCGAGCCATTCGCGGGCGTACATGCCGTAACCTGTGTGCTCATTGAAGCGTATATCAAAGAAAAGGTACCAGAACTGATGCTTTGGGCTGGACCACTGCGCCTTTGGGGGTTTTAGATGAGAAAGATGCTTGCCGCTTGGCCACGGACGCTGACCGTGGTATTTAAGGAGATCCGCTCGCTGTTGTGGGGGCCATTTACCAACATCGTCTTCGGGATATCGATCCTGCGACTTCCAATCAACTCGGCCGAACTTATTGGACAGCAGCAAAGTGCTGAAGAAAGGTTCACTGTTAGGGACTATCGTTGGCACCTTGAGCATGGGCATACCCGTCTGATCTTGCGCATAAAAATGCAAAGGGCCCTTGAGACTGGGGTCATAAAGACTGGCCGCACAGTATGTGGCCAGCTTCTCCTTGAAGTCGGCTGACCAATCTTTCCGCTCATTTGCATGATTCGTCATAAGTTCTTGGAGTTCCCGGAAAACACCATCTTGAGTATTTGCACGAGCCATTGGTGCCTGGAGTCCTGTATCAGAAATACCAGAGGGTCCCTACTGTAGTGTTAATAGGGCTCTCGTTGAACCCACTTGGGCGAACGGCGCCGCAGAACAGAAGACCGGCAGATAGTCTCTAAGTTGATCTGGGGCGAGTTTGTAAAGAAGAAATACAATTGAGGATGTGCTGGGATTTATTCAAAACCTCCATATGTCTCCATATATCAGCACTGGCTGCATTGTGGTGAAAGTGTCGTTTTAGACATTATGTGCAATCTCTGCCCTGGCGCGCGCGACTCCTGGATCTGTACAGACCCCAATTGATTACCTTCCTCACATGTGCATGTGACATACATTGTGGGATGATAAAGGTTGACCACGGTGCGTCGAGGTCGACGTGGTCGAGCTGCTTATCTTATCGGGCAGCCGAGGCGCATTGTAGGCATCAGTGTTCATCGAGTACCACCAACCCCGCAAACCACCAACACCGAAGATGTCGAACAGAAACACCAACGACCCTGAACGAAACTCGAACCGCCCAGAAGACAATCCATTCATTGCCTTCCGTCGTTACGCCGACTCGCAAGTCTCATCGCTGCTCAATACCGTCTTCACGCTTCCCGCCCAGATCGCGCACTACAGCAACGCCCATCATGCACGTGAACAATGCCTCTTCGGCAAAGCAGATCCCCAAAAGTGTGAGGAGCTGCAGGCTTTGGATGCGCGTACGGATAAGCTCCGACACGAGGGCACAGAATCATTCCGTGCAGGGGATGTGGAGGCGGTCCTAAAGAAGAGCGAGCAGCTCATGTTGCTAGAGAGACAAGCGGGCGAGCTCAGGAGAGCTATATTGATCGAGTCAGACGAAAATGAGAACAGCGCCGAGCAACAAAAGCAGCTCGTAGAGAGGGTGGCGAACAAGAAGGGCCACGAATGGTCAGACAGCTGGGACTGGCCAGAGGCAGTGCGTGACGAAGAGCAAGACGACACTGAGTTTGCAAGGTGGCTGGAGAGCCGTGCGCGAAGCGCTGGTGGCGAGATTGAGCGTATGCTCACCAGGCTGGAAGAAGACGCAAGCAAGGTCTTCGGTGAGGAGATGGAAGAGCTACGCAAGCACTGGGCTGCTCGGTACGATGAGAGATCACAGCATAAGGAAGCGCATCCCCGATCATGGTCACGTGCGTGGTCGTGGCAGTGGCCTCCGCCAGCCGATGCACGGAAATACACAGAACCGAACGCCCTGGAAGATCCATACTCTCCGGCAGCTTTAGAGGCAGATGAGAGAACGAAGCACATGGGCAGCCTGTGGCGGAATGCATTTGAGGATCTGATTCAGACAACTCAAGAGCATCCTTTGCTCTCAGAAGCACAAAACTCGCAGATGGATCAGATAGGTCTCTACGCTCTGCGAGACTATCAGAAGGAGCTCTTGCGGGAGCAACAGCGCAAGGGAAGGCTCATGTCGCCACAGTACAGACCAGCAGAGCACGAAAACAACGACGAGCCGAGCTACGAGTATGCACATGACCATGAAGATCAGCATGATGACCCGCCAACACCGAAGCCTCAGCAGACCGAATTCCCTAAGGCTCACTCATCAGCTCCGGAATCGAAGCAGAACACAGAGACTGAGCTGAACGCATACGAACAGTTGCTGCAGCCATGGTCTGCTTCACCTGAAGCACTTCAGAGCAAGTCTAAGATACTCTCTACCTTGACAACTACAGAGCGCACAACCGCATCTGATGGAACTGTCACTACGAAGGTTGTTCTGAAGAAGCGATTCGCAGATGGTAGCGAACAAAGCTCTGAGACCATTCATACGCAGCGTGGCGAGAACAGCCACCAGACCGGGGGAGATTGGGAAGTGGTGCAGCAGGCGCCGGATGCGAATAAACAGGATGGAGCGAAGAGGGGAGGCTGGTTCTGGTCAAACTGAATTTGCATTTGCAAGTGCCTGTATTGCCATCGTCCTTTCTTGTTTCGGCGTTCCATAGCGACATACCCCTCTCAATCATGACTTTCTTCCTTCTGTCTGCACTCTCCCTCGCACCTTCCTTTGTCCACATTCGGCCTGAGTCTGCGGTAACTGCCATCACGTGTACAGTCTGTTTACCTCCAGGGCTGTCTTGTTTGTTTCACTTGCCGAGATCGACAAGACTCCTATGTCGCACGTCTTGTAGAGGAGTGATTATGACCAAGCGACACGTCACTTTTCACTCTTAGCAACTTACCTTCACTCCAAAGTTTCGTCATATCTGACGTTCGATACGTTGCTGGATCCTCCCGAGGCCTTCTTTCCACCGTACAACTACAAACAACCATGAATTCAACCAAGGATTCAACTATGGACCCAACAACGGACGACCACGATTGGATGGACATTGATGACCCCGAAATGGAGGCAACGATGGAAACCCACGGCAACGAGACCGACCTCGAGCGCAAGCAGTCTCTTGTGCTCACTGCTCTTGGCTTATCACAGGCAGACTCAGGCCGGCGCAAACTATTCCGAAGCGATCTCAGCAGCCGACGAAACCTATTCATATGTCTACCACGTGAGGTTCGTGATATGATCTACGAGTACATGACCTATCCTCCACGGGAAACCCATTATTCATATGGCGTCAATCTTGAGGATGGCCACAGTGCGCGCAATCTAGCGCAGACATGTCGTCAGGCAAAGGCAGAATGGGACGAGGAATGCGCTCGCCGATTCTGGAAATTTCTGAAGCATATCGAAGCTCTGCACCTCTCCAAAACCAACTATCGACTAGGGTTTCCCCAAGAGCTAGCATGCAAGGACGACATGAGAGGTCTGAGGTCTCTCAAGGCCATCATCAACAGCCCGCTTATAGACGTCCGGCTGCAATACTTGCCTGACTTCTTGCCTAGCTCTTTCCACAGCCTGAAAACTCTCCGTCTCAATGAGCTGGTCGTTCATTACACAGGGCCTTATGAGATACCAGGGTTGACCGAAGCACGAATGCTATTCGGCACATACTGCCGCAGCTTCCAACGCTGGCATTTGGATGATGATAACCCCGACTTTCAGATGAAACGTTTCACGCTTTCATGGAACCGACAGAACAAGAAGCGTGATACCACTCTGAATGGACGCACATTCGAGTCCACACACTGGGGTAAAAGAGCTGCGAGCCGCAGGCAGATTGACCCAGGACCAACGAAAAAAAAGACCGTGTGGGGGTCGGTGACTTTTGGACACAGCCAGAACATGGAAGTGGGCTTCATTCGATGGACGCTGGGTTCGGGTCATTCCGGGGTCATACTTACTTCGCTGGAACTGATGTACCTTGTCAGTGAATGCGATACGCAAACGCTGCAGGAAGAGTTCGCCGTATACGCGGTCGGCCCGGAGGGACGAAAACCTCTGATCAGGAGTTACGAGACTGAGATCGAGTACAAGGTAGGCGAGGACGAGTAGCCTTCACACTACAAGCGACCGGCATGATGCAGTCGTCTACAAGAGTTCAGTGGAAAAATCACCGCAACTATTTTCATACCTTAACCTGTAGAGCGACCTACCGTACACACATCACACTCTAGAGAATTAGAACAGCTAGCCTTGAATCAAGAAGAAATCGTTCCTAGACTCAACCCAAAAAGCAGAAAATCCGTCAAGACTCATAACATATCAATAGTAAAGTATAGCCTGTCCCTTACCTTGCAAATTCAATCCCAAACACGAACCTCTTCTTGAAGTGGGATTCACAAAAATACCTCTTACGGGCCCAGCCCTCCACTCCACCCAAAAAAAGCCTGAAAACAGAAACGAAAACGAAGGAAAGGCCAACACTTCGAGACTTACAGCACCTTGCCAGGTTCAACTAGCCACTGAGCCTGAAGTAACAAACAGCCAATGCAGCGAATAAGCGTTCTCGATTTCTTAATAAAGCTCCACAACTACAGTATACACACCAATTAGATCATCAGCTTTCAGATCCTCTCCCGTCATTGCAGAGTGCTCGGTGGCCAGTTGGACCTGGCAAGGTGCTGTATGAAACCCATCTCAACAATCCTCACAGCAATCTAGCTCAACCCCATCACCATACCCAAACTCTCACCACAACCCCTCTCCTCACCCCCTCCCCTCGCAACCCCTCCCCCAAAAAGGAACACCTCTTACGTACTAACCCGCCTCACCCATCCAATCCTGGTCCCCAGCGACATCGCCTTGCCCCACCCCGTTCCCCCATCCAGTCCAAACCATGTGGTCTCAGAGTTTTATCCGATCATCTGATAAGATAAGATGATCAGATAAGATCAAAATTTTCTCATCGGTGGCGAATCACGAAGCAGCATGCAGACGCCCCGCTCGCAGCCGAAGCGGGGGGTTGCTTGGGCCGAACGATCTCCGCGCGAGACACAGGGTTCTTGGGGAGGCGTTTTCAACTGGCGGTGCAGGTGTGAGGGGATCGAGAGGGATGGATACGGATGCGTCCTGGGACAGGTACGGGGGATGTATCATGTTGTGGTGGGTCTGATAGGTCACGCGTTGTACACGATTGTCAAGTGTGGTCTATGAAGGTTCGTCTTTTTGTATTTAGTCATTCGTCGTGTGCAGCTACTATCATGCAAGGCGGCTCAGAAGCGGCCAGCCGTGACTATGGATTGCAGTCGTGACATGTCTATTTAAGCAGGCAGTAGAGAAGAGGCGAGGGCTGCGGCCAGCTCGTTATGGTGAAGAATCGCGGGATGTGTGGCAATATACACATGCAAGCACTCGCTCGCGTCGAAAGAAAGGACCGAGGAGGCAGTCGTAAAAGGGTATCAAGGATGATCGGACGGAAAAGAAGGGAAGAGGACACGGCGCACGCTGCTCATCCGCGCACCCGAGAGAGAAATCCGTGTTTTACAGCTCCATGGGAGTCGGTAGAGTCTCCTGCGCGGGGAGGATGGCGGGCGAGTGAGTGGCGCGGCGGCGCTCTTCTGCGGCGGCGACCAGAGGCGCGTACTCGCCGTCTGAGGGTCGGGGTTTGAGCGGGCCGCGGGCGTTCTGCATAGTCGTGATGATGTCTGCGGCGTCGATCTCCATGGCGCTGTACACTCGCGGCTCCATGGTGAATGTGTCGCGGCGGCCGTCGGAGAGCATGGGTCGCAGGGTGCGGAACGCAGTTGGGTCGTCCATGGGAATGCGGCCGTCGAGCAGTGTGAAGGTCTCGCTGCAGCCCACTGAGCGCTTGCCGGCGATGGGAGATGCTCGGCTGACGTTCATGTCGATCTGAGATACAACGGGAGGCTCGAGCGTAGGGATGGAATTGCGCCTTGAGCTGGAACCCTCCTCTTCACGGAGCTGTGCAACGCGTAGGCACCATGCTCGTCTTGCTGGGTTTGTCTGACATTCGTCGCAGCCGCCAGGCAAGATGGTCTTCTTCTTCTGTTGGGAAGCACTGCTTGACACGCGCGATAGAGGAGCCAGTTCAGCCTCGGCCAGCAGCTTCTCCCGAGCATCACGGCATACGCAGTGTCCTCCATTTTCGCAGAATCCGCACGAATCGTGGATCTTCTGGTCATCATCAAGAAGAGCTGTAGACGGGCGTCCAAAGCCCGTGAAGTCAATTTCCTCGGGCTCGGACGAAAGGGTCAGGTTGACCTCATTGGTACTGCGATTATTGCGACGACGCAGAGGCACGGCCGGCATGAAAGGTTGGTCCATGATGCTCTCCAGATCCTTCATATCCTCTTCCATCTTGTTGATGCATGCGCAGTTGCCAGGCTTGCAGTTGGAGCAGCCGCCAGGAACGTCATCGGAGATGGGAGTGCCAAAGCCAGGGTAGCTGCTGACTGAATGATGGGCAGGAGAATTCAAAGAAGCAGCAGGCTGGAAGAGCGTGGCCGTAGCATCGTTGCGGCCATTGATTCGGCTGGTAGTCTGCGTAGTGTCGTTCTGCTGGCTGCGTTGGACGCTGTCGTGCTGCTCCTTCCAGTAGTCCCGCTCTTCTTCTAGCTGCTTCTGGTAGTTGTGCTGCTCCTCGATGGTCCTCTTCGCGTCATGCAGCTGCTTGTGCAGGTTGTTGATCTCGTTGAGATAGTCGTTCTTCTCTTCGTTATGCTTCTGTTGCATCTGCTCCACCTGCTCAGCCAGCTCGGTCACCTTGGCGGCCTTGCGGGCACGGAAAGCTCGCTGCGACTCGCGGTTCTGAGCCTTGCGCTTCGAAGCAGGCTCGTCGGTGGCAGGCTTGCGCCCTGGCTTGGGGCGAGGCGGGATGACATAGCTCCTTCCCGTGGGGCCGCCCGCTGCAGGAGTGCAGGGGCCGCCGCTGCTAGATGTGGACGACGTCGTGGCAACGGTGCCGGAGGAGGTCGCTGCGCATAAGGCAGGCGTCGGGACCAGAGCTTGCGAGTGTTAGCTGTCTGTCTGTGCAGACTTTGAATGATATACGGAGCCGAACGGGTTAGCGGAATGCAGAACCCCGCACAACATCGTCTATACCCTGCCAATTGGGCACCCACGACGCAGCGGATCGTGGAGGTCGATATTGGTGGGACGAGGCGCATTGCCACAGCTAGCTTGCTTGCGGCAGAACAGAGGTACAAGTGAACAGAGACATGGACTTACTGCGGCCGTTGGAGGGGCGGCGTGCAGACTCTGCAGCGGGACTGTAGAACGACTGCGGCGAGCTGTAGTCGATGGGAGAGCCAGCGCCGCTGTGGTGGTCAGCAGGAGGTGTGAGGGCGGCAATGCCTTGGTCGTCGGAAGACATGTCGAGTTGGCGGCGTTCGCGCGGGCAATGGGAGATGGAGGGCTTATCAGATGGAGAGCAAGATTATCAGATCCTCCGGAGATCACATCACTATCCCGAAGTTGGCCGATATCGCTAGCCGCAAGTGCACCATCGAACCACGCGCTAGCGTCTGACGAGTCACGCCAGCCGAGGCCAGCTCTCAATGTGAACAAAAGCTGAGGTAATGTAGTCTTGATCAGAGTCTCATCTTATGAAAACGGACCGTCCCAGACATTCAACTTGTCCATAGTTGCTATCGTAGCTGTGCTTTCACTTTCCCCAGACTTTGAGTCCCTCTCCTAGGGCTCTTGTCAAGCTCTTGTTCACCGCGAATTCCTCGAAGCTCACCCTGTCTGTCCACCAGCTAAGCAGCTCCTCCGCTCTTGCTCCACTTCCGGCATCCAGCAAGCCGACCGCGACGTCTATCAGCCCATCTCTCCCTTTTGCTGAATCGCCGTCCCAGAAAATCGTTGCTCCACACTTACGACAGAAGGTCCTCGTTACCCCCTTGCTGCTCTTGAATGACTTCATAGTGCCCCAGTAATCATTCTGATGATCAGCGCGGTATTCTGGGAAGCTCCGTGTCAAGTCAGAATTCAGGTATATGTTTGCAGTAGGTACAAACGCCCAAAAAGTGATATAGAAGCCAGAAGCACGGCGACACGAATGACAAGCGCAAGTCCCTGCGAGGAAGCGTGTGTCATTGTCGCGAAGCCACCAAGCTGTGTTTTGATGGTTCGTTGAAGCATCTTGCCCACGATGGTATGGGACCATCAGATCTGCAAAGTCTGAATGTGCTCTTTTGGAAGCTGCGTTGGGCGGTTGGATCCAGAACTCGACACCGCCACAGTGACAATGCGCATATGTAGACCTTTTGGTAGGGCTCGTCTGGCCAGGCGAAGTTTTGTAGGGACTGGACGAGATTTTGTGGCTCTCTCCAGCCTCTTGCGTCCATTTCTTCAAGGTTATCCCATCTACAGTTGCAAGCCATTCGCTGGCACCTCCGTCTTTGGTGTCCTCTATCCACATGCAACTCTGATACTTCACCACCCCTTTTGTATCATCAAGCTGCAATGTGCCAGTCGCGGCCTCGAAGTGCCCATCGCTGTGGTACTCGAGGTACATATGCGTTCCGCATGTTGAGCAGAAGTGTCTGATCAGTCGGTCAGAGCTATGGTATGGTGTAAGAGCAGAAAGATCCGGGTTCAACGAAGAATCGCCATGGGTGATATTAACATAGGACGTCAGCAGTGAGCCTGAGATGCGGCGTGATGTATCACAGCTGCATAGATGAGATTGTAGTGGTAAGGACGACCTGGGTATGCTGAAGGTGTGGGTTGCCGCGCCGCACGAACAAGAGACTGTCAGCTCCTGCATGAAGGACATGGTAAAAGTTGTCACATTCACAGATAAAGTTGATGTATACTTAAGGTGGGAAATGATGTGTTGCAGCCTACAGCCTACAGCTGTAGCTTTGCTAGAAGTCAAACTTGACCCCGCGCGCCCCGCGCTATTCATGCATATCTACTGAATCTGCCAACTTGCGAGGTCGAACCTAGTCGAACAATGCGTCAAGCTTCTTTTATGAATGTTGTTGCTGTCCTTTCGCTCCATAGTGCTCATCTGCAATGTTTATCTTGAAGGTTGTATCAATCTAGACACCCCACACTGCAGTGAATGCAAAAGATTGTAAAGCATGACTTTCGGACATGCCTGTTCATGCCTAGTCATGATCATTGGCATCCACCTGTAGCTTATCACGTGGTGGCGTATCCAGTATTTGTCGAGCCAGCTCCCGCATTTGTTGAATTGAGTCATACGATAGTCGAATTAGCTTATGCTGTCTTCGAAGACGCTTCTTCTGTGTTTCAATCAGCTGCTTTCGGGCTTGATCCAGATGCTGCTCCCCAGCCTGCTCCTGTTCAAGCTGCTGCCGCTCCTGCATCAGACGAATTCGCCGGCGCTGTGCTTGAATGAGGATTCGCTGTCGCCATACCAGCTTCTGCAGCTTCTTCTTCTGATGGCGCAGGGCTCCCATCTGCTGTATCAACAGCCGGCGTTTGGCCGACGGCATCGTATCTGTATGCGCGATGTTAGGGTTGGGGTTGAACTTAGCCTTGCGGTGTCTGTCTGTTGTTGGGTTATGTTGAGCATGTGCAGTTACTTCTGGTCTACTAAAATAGCTCTAGGGATGCTCTGTATCCCTCGTGTGAGTGAAAATATCCCAGATAACATTGCTTGCTGCGAGACGTGAATGCACAATGACAGTGGTTCGTATTGGAGGCCAGGTTACACAACGATGAATGGACTCGGAAACCCTCAAGGACGACAAATCTGGCCGCCATCCTGATCAACATGCATGCGTCTTTGGCCCTGTTACACGTCGCAAATTCTCTCCTTAGATAGGCTGGTGAGACATGCTGTGGTTCAGTTGTCGGGTGGGTAAGACCGATCCACTGGGTCTTGGCAGGAAAGGAGCTCCAACGGAAGTTGCGGAGATGCATTCATCACCGACAACGTAAACATCAACTCAAGCGGACGCGCCCACACCTCGTCGTGAGGAATGCTTCTCTAGCGGAAGCTGCTCACTATGAAGCCTGACACGGTAGCCCGAACATGGATCATTGGGGCGACCCTTGGGCCGACAATGCCAACGACAAACCGCCGACAAAGAACGCGGTAACGTCACCGCTACCGCCGGCCTTCGCCTTCAACCCGGTGCCCGTCAACGGCTTTGTGGACGATGCAGGATGGGGAAACAACGAAGACGATGGTTTCAGTGACTGGACGAGTCCAAATACGGGCAACATTGCTACAACGGATGTGTTGTCGACACCAGCTGAGAATAGGGACCCAAGTAGCGCTGGCTGGGGTACTGTGACCTTTGAAGAAAGAGGAGATGCCGCTCCCATCTGGCCAGAGTCTGAATCAAGCACACCGCAAGGACTGCTGAAGGTCGACTCGGAGCCTTCAGGCTCATCGACGGTTGCTCACCCTGACGAGTCTGTCAGTCAAGGCGTAGTTGGAGAGGCTGTCGCGCAAGCGCAACCAGATGTCGAGTCATCTGTGCGATCCTCCACGTCGCCTTCTGAGACGAGCCGCAACGAATTGCCTGTCGAGTCGCCGCGCACATCCGTCGAAGATGAACGAGCTGCCACAAAGGACGCAACAGCACCGCCGCACGGCGCTGCAGGGTTGGGTGCAACATCCGACGACATTTCTGGAACAGTCGCAGAGGCAGAACAAGAGCTAATTGGTAGCTCGGAGGCCAATACGGCACCAGAGAGGCAGACAACACCCTTGGATGATACGAATGATGAACCAACACATTCGATAGACGGTCAGGAAGCATCGAGTGCTCATCAAAGCCGTGCCAGCACACCCAACTATGCCTCTGCGACAGACTTGGCTCAGCCGCGCACTCACACAACAACAGCTTTCTGCGACCAAGCATTGTTGGCTCAATTACTTCCTGTGAGCGAAGAGTCAGGCAAACAGTTGGAAGAGCACGATGATCCCATCTTCTCGACTGCTGCTCGCAAGGCCTGGTACAGACTTACCCGCAAACAAACCATGCGGGAATTCAACCACGGCGAAAACGATGACAATTACATACGTGTCAACTGGATGAATTCTCGTGTACGGTCTGACGTGCACAAGACTGTTGCTCGATGGGCACGTGAAGATCGCATCTCAGGTACCGGTCCGGGTGCAAGGGCGTCGTTCTACTGGGACACACCGGCACCTGCAGAGGTCACGGCACCGTTCGGTCATTCCCGCACACAGTCTTCGGTTCCTGTGACGAAAACCGCGCTCCCCGCTAGGCAAAGCTTGCCTCCTCTGGCTACCAGTAGTTCTGCAGCGTTCGATTGGAGTTCGCCAGCATCTGCAGATTCTTGGAAGATCGAAAGCCCTGCGGTAGTGTCGTCTTCAGTGCCACCAGCATTGAAGAATCCCACGGTCGCTAAGCTTCAACGGCAAGAAGGTCGTGCGGCATCGGTGGATCTTACGCCACGGCAGTCAGAGCAGCCAACGCACAAGCGGACTCTCACGGCATCGCATGTAACTTCTGGGACCTCGACCGTAGCATCGCCTGGTTCAGCTCTTCCATCACATTCTCCCACCAAGATATCTGACCCTTGGGCTGGACTCGACAGCTTTGACAATCCTTCGACCTCGACTGCTCAGGTTGTCGACGCGCCTGTTGACGATGATGATGACTGGGGTGAAATGGTACAAACACCCACGCTGCCAACTCCACAACAGTTAGACCCCTTCTCGCAGCCCTCGACAGCGAGTGCAGTCCTTCCACCGCCACCGTCCTCACCTGCCACGAGTTTGCCTGCAGAAGTCCCTCCTCCAGCCAATACTGGGGAGCCAATGTTTCCTTCTCCAATTGTACGATTGAAGAGCACAATCTCGCCAACATCGGCCTTGTTCAAAGCCAACGCCTTCGTTCCGCTTGATGCTGAACAGGGCCCGATTGGTCCAGGTATACTCAAACCAGCGAATCGTGCTGCGCAATCTCCTGCAGACAAGCACCTTATTATCGATGTTCCCGGCAATGCGGAAGCTCAAGAGGATGATGCTGCGGAGGACGCTGTCCGCGAGACTGCTGAAATTGCCACTCCGTCCAGTCCAGCCCCGGCGCCCATTGCCGTCGAGCCTGAGGTGATGGAGGAGACCGCGGCTGAAAGTCCAGTAGCCGTAGAACCAGCCGCACCCCTGCAGTCATTCAGAGATTCATGGGCGGATGCCGACTTTTCGTTCTTTGAATCCGCGCAACCAGCCACGGGCGCTCAAGCTCCCCCGCAGATACACGATCCGACCGATCCATTCTCCTTCTTTGATAGTGCTCCTCCAGCAGTGGCGCCGCCTGTGGCAAAGACCGTACCCCAGTCGCCATCGCGTGGTTCTACCCCACCGACATCGCAGCCTCCAACTAATGCTACAAGCTCCGCAGAACGACAGAAGGTGGCAGAGGATCGAATGCTGCAAGATATAATGGATGGGCTGCCGAATTTGACATACATGCTGAAGCGATGATCGGTCAAGGCTAGAGCGGCTGCGCTCTTGCATGGGGTATATGGCGTTCGAAAATGTTTTTAAATGTAATAACAAGTACCAATGTTAATGAAACGGCCGATTCACGCAGACAGACGTATTTGGTTGCGAGCAAATCACATCACTACAGAGCCGTTCGGAGATGCTTCTCGAGTTGTCATGATTCATTGATACATAGCAACTAACCCTTCCCCCACACTCTCAGCAGAGGGGGGGCCCAGGACCTTAAACGCCAGCGCTAAAACGGAAAACACGACCGGCGTATCCTTGCGCTCGCAGTACTCCAGTAAATACCAACATAGAAGAAAACATGAAGAAGCTAATCCACCCGCTGGCGCTATCCCCCCAAAACCATAAAGGAAAAACCACAATTTGAACCCCCTAGCCTGCTTTCCTGAAATTATTCCACCCATTGCCCCTCCCATCCCAGCGGATGGCCAGGAGCACTCGTGAAGCCTGGGTCGGGCGTTGGCAGTGAGTGGCGGGCGGGGGAGGGTGCAAGTGCAGGCGTTGGATCCTGCAGCGCGGCGCTGGCGGAGGCGTTGGCGACGGCGTCGTACGCGCCGAAGTCAAACAGCCCCTTCCACTCCTCCTGATTCCCCTCGGGCGTGTCGGGGAGGTGGGACTCGGCCTGCTGGGTGGCGGCGGGAGCAGGAGCAGGAGCAGGCAGGGAGGAGGAGTCGGCCTGCGCGGAGGGAGCACGCAGAGAAAGGTCGGTCTGGCCCTGCTGCGAGCTGAAGAACGCGTTCCATCCGGAGGTATCCAGTCTTGAGAAGTCTGGAAGGCCCTCGTTGAAATCTGGGAGCGGGAGGGAAGGGTCGAGAGGCGCTGTAGCCTGCATGATTGTTTGATCCGTGAGTGGATCTTGGAGTCCTGGGATCTGGCCCAGGAGGGGATCAGCCTGCGGGAGGGCGGCAGGCTGGAAGGCAGGCGCAGGCGCTGTGGCCTGCATAGTTGGTTGATCCATGAATGGATCTTGAAGCCCCAGATTGTAGTCTGGGAGGGTGTCGGCCTGCATAGCCATTGCAGGCTGGCGCGGATAGGGAGCAGGCCTTGTAGCCTGCAATTCCGGGTCCAGAAATGGACCCTGAAAGCCTGGCGTCGTGGCCAGGAGGGGATTGGTCTGCTGGGCGAAGGCAGACTGGTTGATGGCGGCAGGCATTGGAGCCTGCATGTTGTGCCCCGTGAAGGGGACTTGGGGCGTGAGCCACTGCCCCGGGGCGTAGTCGGGGTGCAGGGGCCGCGCGGCGGGTTGGTGGGTTGCGGGCCTTGGGGCCTGCTGGGTGGTGGCAGACGTGAAGGTCTGCTGGGGGGCCGCAGGCATTGGAGCCTGTTGATGTTGTTGGTGAAGGGCGTTTTGAGGCCCCCCTTGAAGGCCGTTGAAGCCGCCATCTTGCGGCGGCGTGGTGGCTGAAGCCCGTTGAGCGGCTTCTTTGCACAGGATATCGATTACGTCGTAGCAGTTGATGCTTACACCCCTCCACTTGAGGTACTTGTAACTTTCCCGCGGCACTTTGCCGCGTTCGCACCATTCCCACAGCCGCCATGCGTAGACGTCTTCGTCTTCTCCGGTCATTGGGCCCGGCCAGATGTCGTTTGGCTTGCGCCTGGGCTTGCCGCCGCCGTAGGGGCCTCGCGTGCCAGGCTGGCGGCGAGAAGGTCTGGTCTGGCTGGAGGGAGGCGTGGTGGTAGGGGTGGTGGCGGCGGTGGAGGCGGCGGTGGAGGAGGAGGAGGCAGGGGAGGGTCCGGCGCGAGTCATGTTGGCTTCGCGGATGTGGGATCTCTTTGATATAGAGATCTGAGAGTGGGTGATGGTGACTACGAGGATTCGAACCTGTAGTCAAG
Source organism: Epicoccum sorghinum (assembly GCA_020272525.1). Classification (NCBI taxonomy): domain Eukaryota; kingdom Fungi; phylum Ascomycota; class Dothideomycetes; order Pleosporales; family Didymellaceae; genus Epicoccum; species Epicoccum sorghinum. The sequence goes on from VXJJ01000019.1 coordinate 1,908,151, forward strand.
AAGTGATGTGGTCTGTAGGCAGTCAGCATGGTGTTGATAGCAATGCGTGATTTGGGAATGAAAGATCGTGAAGACTACAATTGCAGTTTCATATAAACAGGAGGAGAAAGCAGTGAAGATAGTGTAAATCTCAAAGGACCCTGACAGCCAAACTCATGCAGCCCCAACCATGGTTCAAGCCAGACCCTGCGCACAACAGCTGCCAAATTCAGAATTTGACAGCTGTCAGGTGGACCCGGTTGGAACGACATACTGGCGGAGTGTGAAGTAGATGAAAGTGCATTCTGGAGGGATTCGGGGGTCGTAGGGAGAGAGAGGAGGGAGAAAAACAACCAGTGTAGTGCTCACAGTGACCAGAGCGGGGATAGGAGTGATGCAGAGAACTGCAATGCGAAGCAGGAAAAGTGCACTTACTGTATGTGCTTGGTAGCTAGACTACAAGCAGAAGATACCCACAGTGAGGTGAGCGGTGGGAACTCTGGTGGTGGTGGTGAGGTATTCTGGAGGGAGTCAGTACGCAGGCACGCAATTACGAGAGGGCACTGGAAGAAATGTATCCAGCAGAAGGATTAGACAATGGCTTACTGTGGCTCTGTATGACTGTATGCGTGTGTGTGTGGGTGATGTGCAGCGTTGATGTGCTCAGTGTACTGTGTGGTGATGGTGTACTGTATGGCTTACAGTGCTTGCTTGAGTGATATGGATGGTCGCCAGTACAAGGAAAAAACGACCTACTTATACTCTCTGAAAATATCACAGAGTGAGCACCGAATGCTAGAAATATCTCTACGGCCAGCTGTCGACATGTGTCCAGGCCATGCGGACGGTACGGTCCGTTTCGTTCAGGGTGCAAGAACCAGTTCAACAGCATTATACCGAGCAAATCCAGGTACCAAGTACGGTTGAGTCTCACGGTGGCGCTCGCATGGCCGCAGTCCCTGTTACATTAGAACTTCACGATGCATGGATTGGCCAATCCACGTGTGGTTCACGACGACCGCTGGATACGGACTTGATAGAGTGGTAGGCATTGAGCAGAACTACGCGGCATTGACCGCACACTTCCATTGGGAAGCGCAGAGAACTCAATTGTGCGGGCTGGGATGCGGTACCTGCCCAGTCTCGAGATTCTGGCTCTCGCTCGTCTCAATGGCACGGGATTACCCAACTCGGCCTTCCTCCAGCGCACTCACATCAGGCATTCTGCAGACTGCATATGTCGTTCCTCTACCCTCCACTACTGAACATGCGGACTGCTTGGGGCGCTGGTACTCATGGGTGCAGACTGCTACCATACAGGTCCTTAACCTGGATCATGCTAGCGCGATATACTCAATTGCAGAGTCCGGGGCAAAGGCACAGCCTCGTTCTTTTCATGAATGGCGCTTTATTATAGATTCAGTGCGGATGTCCTCACCCCATACAGTATGTAGATCATACAACTCTCTTCTGTCGTGCTCACTATCCGCGTGGTCTTCTATATAAGCAAGCCTTGAGAAGTACAGTTCCCCATTGACTACAGACAGCCCGCACACAGTCCTCTATGTCGAATGTTCCAGCGCAGCACACCCAATTGAAGGGCCCAGGGTAGAGACAGAGCCTTCAGGTCCCAACAGTACACTCGTTCCCAACAGAGCGAAGGCCCGAACATCCATCTCTGAACGCTCAGACACGTAGGTACTCGGGTAGCGCTTGCCTTTATGCCCAGACCCTCACCAACCCTCCTCGAACAACCATACCGACACAGAACACCTCAATTACCATGTACAAAGCCAAAAAAAAAAAAATCAGCTTCAACTGACTACCTCCTGCAGAATGAATCCAGCTCCCCTCTCGTTAACGCACCAACCCCCATCCCCGCATATCTCCACAGGAAAAGCCCACGCCCAATCCCTCTGCTTGCAAACACCCTCATCAAATCCACACCCGCAACAGGTTTTGAGTCGTCCAGTAGCCCCAATCTCCACGCGTAAGCATCCGCAACCGCATCAGTAAAACAATCCATCCATAGGTTGTGGAAACGCCCCGGAAGTTGCCTAATTGGAATTGAGTGCTTCCAGAATGGGAGGGAAAAGAAAAGTCGGGGGAGTACGACGTTGGGATGTATCGAGAGTGGTTTGGGACTTTGTCGGGTAGCCGTTTCTACGATTGGCGCGGCAAGGCTGAGGGCAATGGTTGTGTGTCACAAGGATCCAACGGCAAGGCTGAATTTTGAAGCCAGGCAGCATACACGTATACTCAGACGCTAGACATCATAGTGCTTGCACTGTACGGGAGCCCACTTGCAAACATCCTGGTCCCGAATGCAGCCTTGCTGTTTAATTGGCATACTAGCACTCGTGCAGCTCCCCTACAGCGCTACAGAATGCAGTGCTCCTGTCGGCTGAAGCCACACTCATGCTGATACGACTATAGATCTCAAGTTAATGCCTTAGTGCCGTCGGTGCAATTCTTAGCGCCAGGGACGAGCTGCACTGATACCTACAGTGCCTAGGCCTGTTCGGCCAGGCTGTGTATGAGCTCCCTTCAGCGCTAGAAATTGCAGTGCACTTAGGTACAAGATGTACAGACTATGCACTGCGGCCCGATCAGCTAGATCGTTAGCACATCGGGCCAATAACAAGATTGCGTTGAACATCAGGCTGCGTGTAAGTGAGTGCACTTAGACGCCAAAGATTGCAGTGCAGGACCACAAACAGTAACAGCTGCAAGAAGGTCGCTCTGATTCCGATAAAGCCGCCCCGCGTGGCTTTCTATGCATGATGTGCCGAGCCTGCACTGCAATCCCTAACGTTACGAACGATCTACATCAGCACGCTAATCCAAAAGCAATGCATTAAGATCAAGCTACATACGTAGAGGTAGTCTTATGCGCTGAGAGTTGCAGTGCTGAGCGTCTTGTTGCTACTCTGCTGGTTAGTACAAAGCTGTATGGTGTCTTTGAGGCGGCGTTTGTGATGTACTGCACAGCGATCTCAAGCATTAAGGGTAAGCTACATGTGTATCTAGGCGCTAGTATAGTTGGGAAACATACCCTGATTCCTTTGCACTGCTAATCCACCAGTCCACTAGGGATGGTCCTCTAAGATCAGATCGTAGAATGGGCACCCTCTGATACAGAGAGCGGTTTGGCCTGAGCATTATCCTAGAAAATTCAAAGAAGCTTATATAGAAATTGCATCTATGCCAAGGCCTAAAGCAGACACAGTATCGGACCAACATATATATTGATCATGACCCGGGCCCCAATCATGCAAACAGCCTTGAGTCGGGCTCCTGGTACCCCTACTGCCACACTTTATAGCCCTGAAGTACAATTCACCGCTGACTCTCATTAGCATAATCAACACACTGTCTGAAATAGATGTTCTCCTTAGACGCCTCTACTACCTGTTCCGTCAATTTATCGTCCTTTAAGAAAGCATCAATGGCCTTGATCACAGTTGACATCGGGATTTTATGCTCCTCAGGCCAGCGGGACACTAATTCTGGCGGAGTGATATTTGTCGACGCAAAGGCTGGACAAATAGCGTTGACGGTGATGTTTTCCTTGATGAAGTTCGGGGCGGAGCCACGGACTAGCCCCACGACGCCATACTTGCTGGCTGTGTACTGGGGAAATGGTGGCATAGAGCTTGAAGTTTTGTTAGCTTGAGACTACTCCAGGTACATCAGCGAAGCCTACAGCAGTGCATTGGAATTTCATTCCAATACGGGAGATGAGGTCTGCGCAGTAATCGAAACGGAGGTCAGATCTGCCTCTGAAAGGGAAGCTTTTGAGTTCCTGGCGCTATCGAGGCAATAGAGTTGAATCGTAGCCTAGAGTTGCGGGATGAAGGACCCATCGTTCCGCGCTCCACGATCCTCATTCGGCAGCACTGCCGAAATGGCCCCGATATACTTTGAGAGGCCGAATAAAATATCATGCCCTCACCAAACGTCTATGGTGATTACGAGGTCCGATCCGATCCGATGGCATTTCGAGACCCGATCCGGTGGCGAGTCTTTGTGGCTAGTCGCGTCAAGGTGAGTTTGATTCGTCCGGAACCTGAGAATCCGGCTCCAGTAATAACCTACAACAGCCAACTTATGCAGGTCGCACTCACTTCATCTCAATGCCGGTATTGCATCGGGAATACATCGAGGCACAGCGTGCAGTCTATATATCTCAAAAGGAGTAGGGAATTAGGTCGATGAGTCCACATAACCTCAAGGGAAAAAGCTCTTTGATCCCTTTCCAGAGCTAGAATTACCGAATCCAACATGAATTCAAGCAAGAACCTCTTCCGGGAGTCGAAGTCAGAACATTGTCAAATCCCAGATGTCATCCTCAATGATCCTCAGAACAGAAAGATCAGGGTTATCATCGTTGGAGGTGGAGTAGGTGGCATCCTCCATTCATATAATATTGACAAGCAATGCGCCAATGTAGAGTATGTGCTGTATGAAAAGAATGCAGATATAGGAGGAACTTGGTTTGAAAACAGATATCCGGGATGTGCATGCGACGTACCGAGTCATTGTTACACGTATCATTTTGCCCCCAATGTAAGTAGCTTCTTCCACTTCTTCGACTGCTTGAAGACTCCTGACACAGCTATCACAGCCAGACTGGCCTCGGTTCTTGTCTTCTCGAGAAGATATATGGCAATACCTGGATCGAGTCTGTAACGTTTTTGATCTTCGACGTAACATGAAGTTCAACTCGGCCGTGACTGGAGCTCGTTGGGACGACGACTGTGGGATTTGGCGAGTCAAAGTAACAAACAAGAAAGATGATGGTAGCATATCACAGTTTGAGGATACCTGTGATGTACTCTGGTACAGTACAGGACTTCTCAATGATTGGAAATGGCCCGATGTACAGGGGCTAGACAGTTTCAAGGGAAAGCTAATGCACTCTGCAAATTGGGCGAAGGATTACGATGAAACAGACTGGAAAGGTGAAAGAGTTGCAGTCATCGGGTCTGGGGCAAGTTCAATTCAGATCGTCCCCTCTATGCAACCTCAGGTTGCACACATGGACGTATTTGTACGGACGGTAAGTTCATAAGCACTCTTGAGCTAGACTACAGCTAATTTCATACAGGGCATCTGGTTTGCACCGATTGTCAAGGCATACGAGGCCGATTACGCGTATTCGGATATTGAACGCAGTGCATTCAAGGGTGACGTTTTCAAAGTACAGGAACATATCAAGAAAATGGAACAAGAGATAAACCAAGGATATCCAGTCCTGTGGATCGACAGCGACATGCAAAAGTCTCTAAGGCCTGAATTGGAAAAGGTTTTGGAGGAGAAAATTCCAGATAAAAGACTTCTGAAAGGCATCATTACCCATTGCTTATCAACTGTCGATCGTTAACTGACATTGCGCAGGTTACTTGCCTAAATTTGCAGTCGGCTGCCGGCGCATCACACCAGGCTTCCCCTACATCCGCGCTATTCAACAAGACAATGTTAGCGTTCATTTCACGCATGTCACGGAAGTTGTTCCTTCTGGTGTAGTGGGAGCTGATGGTGTGCTACGAAATGTTGATACTATTGTCTGTGCTACAGGCTTTGACACCACTTGCCGGCCACGTTTTCCCATTATTGGAAAGAATGCAATCAATCTCCAAGACAAGTGGAGCGAGGATGCGACAGCTTACTTTGGAATCACTGATCCCGACATGCCAAATTTCATCATCCATGGCGGCCCCCCAGGCCCTTTCCAGAATGGTTCTCCACTTGGATTGTTCCATGCGATGTCATCATATGGTATCAAGATGATACAAAAGATACAGTCAGAGAACATCAAATCTCTTCGTCCAACTCACGAGGCACTCCGAGACTTTGACAATTACGTTCAGTCCCTGATCCCAAAAACAGTTTTCAGCGACGACTGTCGGAGTTGGTATCGCAACAACAAGACAGGGAGAGTGACCAACATTTACCCTGGCAGTGCCTTACATCTCATGGAGATGCTGGAGCTACCCAGATGGGAGGACTATAGGATAGAGCATTTTGAAAGTAATAGGTTTGCTTTCATGGGATGGGGTTTTGTGAAGGGGCTCAAAGAGCCTGTGTCCGATCTCACGTATTACTTGACGCCGGATAAAATTGATCCTAAGTGGGTTGATGCTCTCTACAAGGGGGAAGCATGAGAGGGCACGAATACGAAGTAGGATATCTGGCATATCGATGCAAATTAGAATGCCTGTCAAGTAAGGCCACCGTGTATACACTCCCGACACAGCTCATGATGGTTCTTCACGCTGTCCTCCAACGCTGGATGTTTACAGGACGACTACGTGCTGCGCCCCTGGCTGCTTGCACCTCTGTTGAGCGCTCTCGTCTTCACGGGCATCGAGCAACTCTTCTCGAGCCTGGGCTCTCGCACATACTCGCCCTTTTCCAACACCTTCTCGCATACTACCCAGTTAATCTGCCGCCCAAACGGGCTGGCACTAGGCAAACTACGGTTCATAGTGCTGAAGACAAGCTGTACAATGTCAACACTTGGCTCGAATCGGAAAACAAATCACTAACTCCACACAGCTACAGTCCCTAGCAACGGAGTTGAGTACTACTGATATAAGTAGACAGTGAGGTCGACATCAGAATATCTGCTGCTGAATTTTAAGTGGAAGCTTTATGCATGTGGCCTTTTTTTAAAATATCTAAGACCTGTCAAATCCACAAGAAAGATACATTATAAAAAGTGCTAGTCACCTCAGAGAATAAGAAATCGTCGTGAATCTCTTTATGATCAAAGCTGCCAGGATCGAACATCTTATCAGCGGAACTGATCAGATCATACATTATGATGGACTTGTGCGATATCATTGCTCCTTTCCTCTTCCTCCTAAGAGCGCGGTCTATTAGGAGACTCCAGAACAAAGCCTGGATTGGGAATTCAGCTCCGTTTAGTGCACCATTGATCGAGTGAAGACTGTTGGAGAAACGGGTCGCTGCATACAAGTATGGTCTTATTTCTCTTGATTACGTTCTTTTAAACATTTACCAGGCGACTCGATGTCGGGAATCTGCAGATATAAGACTGCACTAGCAAATCTCGACGCATGCTGTTCGGAGTGACATATCGAGTATACTCAACGAATTCAGCGAAGACGCGGCGCTCTCTTAGCAGATCAAATCAAGGTCGTCGTCATTCTGAAGCCATGCTCATGTTTCCATATCATACTTCCAAGTCGCAAGACACCCCAATCAAGGCAAAAAGCTCGAACTGACTCACATCCCAACACAGCCATCTTCCCCCGATTCACCGCTCACTTTCACCTCCCCGCCTCATTTCCGGCCCCCACAAAGGCCTTCCGTCCAATTTCCCCGCGTTTGAATCTCCCTCTCTGCAAACAACCCACCGACACTCCTTCAACGCACCGTCACGACGAAAACCACACCGCCATACCACATCATCACAACTCACATCGTAAGTACCTGCTGCGCGGTCTGCCAAACCGCTCAGCACATTCTCCATTCCCCCGTCTCCATCTCCATCTCCTTCTGCCGGCACCGCTGTGCAGTGTTTGCTTGAGACCGTCACCGCGCCCTTCGTCGACCGACGCCAATACACCCGAAGACGCTCGACCAAGAGGCTTGACAAAGATGCCGCCAAAGGTGCCGCCAAAGACAACGACAAACGCACCTCAGTATGCACCTCAGTATGCACCTCAGTATGCACCTCAGTATGCACCTCAGTACGCACCTCAATACGCACCTCAATACGCGCCCCAGTACGCCGCTCCGTACTTAGTCCAGCATCCGCCTCCACCTCCGCATCCGCATCCGCCTCAGTACGTGGTCCAGAACTCGATCCAGTACGCGGTTCGGTATCCAGTTGAGTGGGTGCCTCAGTACCAGATTGGGTATCCGACGAAGCACCCGGCGGAGAATGCCCTTGCCCAGCAACCTCTGCAGCCCCCTCTGCAGCCGCCTCTGCAGCCGCCTCTGCAGCCGCCTCCGAGTCTGCCCCCGTACAGACCGCCAAACAGACCGCCAAACAGACCACCAAACGCGGCGGCGTACCATCCTCTGATCTTCACCAACGGCACAAACAACGCCCACGCTTACACCCATGCTCACGCTCACGCTCACGCTCACGCTCACGCCGCCGCCGTTCCCGGCCCCAACACCCACGCCCACCCCGTAACCGGCAACCCATTCACCAACCTCCCCACCTGGGCACTCCTGGGCTTCGCACCTCCTCCGTCAGCGCGGCACCCACTACCATCCCTACCACCCATACCAGCCCCAGCACCAGCACCAGCACCAGCACCAGCCCCACCTCAGACGACTACAGCGCCCTCCAGGGCAGTCCCAGTCACAGCACCCGCAGCCCCCGTCGTCGCCACCCAGCAAATCCCGAGCATCATCATCACGGGCTCGCCGCCGCGCCCGAAGCACTCCTCGCCATTCCCGCAGTACCAGGTCGCCAGGGACAGGAGGCTTTTGGCGGCTACGCTGCCTGCGCCGGGGGAGGGGCGGGTGTGGGAGAAGGGGATTTGGGCGCCTACGGAGCGGGGGTGGGAGGATTAGGAGAGGGGGGGGGGGGGTGAGGGACTCCAGAGTGTTGTGTAGGATTAGGGAATGGGAGAGAGGAGGGGAGTGGAGGTGTCTGGATGTGATATTTGTTGCTGAGATTTGTTGTTGGGGGGATTGAGGGGCTTCAGAGGGGGGGATTTGTTGTTGAAATGAAGGGCGAGATAGCTTGAGGAATGACAGCGTGTGTGCAAGTGTGGTGGATTGTGTTACTACTCGATGTGAAGCCCTACAACGCCTCGTTCCCGAACCGCTTTGCGTACATGCCCAGCGCCTTGATTGGGAAGATGAATTTGTAGTTCGGGTAGGAAATCATGCTGCGGGATACATGTTAGCTTCGGGCCTCCTCCAGCCTTAATGTTTGGAGGTTGACTTACCAACTCTTGTTGAACACGCCCTCAATCGCCTCCTGCTTCCACTCGCCATTCGGCATTTGCCGCCCCACAATCATCCTCAGCGCCTTGCGCAGCGGCTCCTTATCCGGGAACCCCGCTTCCAGCATCGCAATCACGACCCAGGCTGTCTGCACGACCTGGCTCTGTTCGTGCGGCACGTAAACACCTGTTTCGCAGCTCTTGTACGTTTCGCCCCACCCGCCGTCGGGCATCTGGCGGTCGATGAAGAACTGGCACGCGCGGCGCACGCGCTCCGAGTTGGCGTAGTTCTCGCCCACGGATTTGAGGGATTCCAGCGCGAACATGGCCGCGTACGTGAAGCAGATGCCCCACGCGCCGTACCAGCTGCCGTCGGCCCGCTGGGCGGAGCGGATGTAGTCGACGGCGCGGTCGCGGAAGCGTTTGATTTCGTCGGCGCGGTAGGAGGGGTAGTATTGCTGGAACATCTGCAGTGCGGTCACGGTGGCCGTGGTGCACTCCACGTAGTCGTACTCGATCATGATGCGCCCGAAGACCTCGGCGGCGTTGAGGTGCTCCAGGAGTTCGGAGCCGCGAGTGGGCTCGTAGGAGGCGCAGCCGCCCGAGGCGTTTTGCATGGTGAGGAGGACGTCGATGGCGTCTTTGAGGCGCTGTTCTTCGAGGAGGGTGGGGTAGGCGTGTTTGTTCTGGAGCAGCAAGACGGCTTTGAGCCCTTCTGAGGTGCAGTCGCTGACGGTGTAGCCTTGCTTGCGCGTGCTGAAGCCCCATGCGCCTTTGCGCTGTTGGCGGTAGCAGGCCGCTTGGTCGTCGACTTCCTCGCGCATCTGCTGGTCTTCGATAAACTCCAGGGCCTTGGTGAACATGGGGCGGTACTTTTTCTGCTGGAGAAAGTCGCACGAGTCGGCGGCAAGGACGATGAAGGCCGTGTCCCAGGTCTGGACGCCGTTCGTACCGTTCATGAGCATGCCTTCGTCTTTCATCCAAAGGAATTCAGGAAGCGTTTTTAGGTGTTCCTGGAACGCCCAGCCTGATGGACCTTCCTTGATATAAGAAGCGAGTGTGTTCATGGGTCCGTTGACGGGTCCGAGATTGGCGAAGTCGGTGTTCTTGTCCTCGGCTTGTATGAGCCACCAGACATGATCTTCGGCACGCTTGACCATCCATCGTGGTCTCAGGTATGGCGTCCAGATGGCAACCAAGAACCAGAAAACCAGCTTCAGGATCCAGGTCTTGGGGTGATAGTCGTCCATGGGCGAAATGTCGTTACGATGCCTGGCGAAGGTGATGCTCTCGTATGGCTGCGTGAGCAGTTCCGAGCGCAGACTGCGAGTCAGGTCGTTCAACGGGTACGACCATCTCTTTGAGTAGACATACGACATGGGCAGGAAGACCTGTCGCATATGAATCCACCAGCGCCAGGGCGCGATAGGCACCCAGTCGGGCAGCAGCCACAGCTCCGGCGGCACGGGGTTCACAACATCCCAGTCGAGAACACCCAGCACGCTCAGCCAGAACTTCGCCCAGTGCGGGCCGTTGAGCGCGCCGCCCAGCTTCCACAGCGTGCTGCGCGCCTTCTGCATCCGCGGATCCTCGGCATCGGCGCCTAGCAGCCGCAGCACCGTGTAGTTCATCGCTGTGCCGAACACGCTGCTCTCGCCCTCGATGTGCAAGCCCCAGCCACCATCCTCAGGATGCGCGCGCGCGAACAAGTAATTCTTGATCTCGATGGCGCGCTCGGCGGGAATCGGTGTGTCGGTGACATACCATGTGATGACGAGGCCGGGGAGGAGAAACATGGGGCCGCCATACTCGCAGGCCCAGTTGCCGGGGGGTAGTTGGAGCTTGGAGAAGAAGGAGAGACCATTCTCGGCGGCTTCGAGGGGTGTCTTCGCGGGTGGGAGGTCTGGCAGGCCCTGTACAGATCCGTTAGTCATAGTCTCCTACATGCGCCAGGTCGTTGCCAGACGTACTGTTTCCATGCCCAGGAAGTACCTGTCCGCTGCACTCTGCGGCCACTCCTTCACCTCCTCTTCGGTATGAAGATAGTGCCAGGTCTGACACCCCCTATCATCCCTCAGCCTCCAGCGTGTGTAGTCCGTCTTCTGATTCCCATTTGCGCTCTTGCTCACGCCAATTGGTACCTGTGCGTGCCCGTTCACTCCACGTTTAGCGGCGCCGTTCGCCGCGCCATTGGTAGCGTGTGGCATTATTATTAAGTATTCGTGAGTATCGTGGGTATCGTAGGAGCTTCTATAGAGTCATTGCGACGTGTGTGGGCGAAATGCTGAACATTTGAGGTAACTTTATCGGAATCCTTGGCAGGGAATAGGGATGCGCGATCACAGGCGCGTTCGACTGCGGCGAATCACGTCACCTCTCGGACATTGCTGATCGCCATCTTGACGAGAGTGCTGCAAGCAGTGCAACAGTCGGAAACCTTGGATCGTATGATGGACAGACATTGCAGTGTCCGACGCAGAGTCGTCTCAGCCAGCAAGAGAAATGAACAGTTGCATCGCATCTGATAACTATCCAGTCGCTCCAACCACTCTGGATACCGAGACACCGAAGCGCTAGCTTACAACGTACCCCCCCCCCTCGCCAATGGCCCTCTGCATCTCTAAAATATGCAACTCGGCTGATCGACGCAACAGCCGCTGAGCGCATCGACTCTCGGTATTGCTCGCCGACCATGCCATACCAGCCTTGCCCACATCACCCCCATCACGTCAGCATCACGTCCACATCAAGTATGCAAGTCAAACGGACAAGCCGAGGACCTACTCCACTTAGCACGCTGAAGAAGAGGGACCCGTGCGCGGGTACAACGCAGCTCCGGTAGCCGAAAAGGGGGATGTGAGTGGGGGGAAGGAACGTACAGGAACGTACGAGGAACGTACGGAGCCCATACGCAAGTGAGATATGCTGTGTACGAATAGGAAATGGATCCTTTAGGACCCTGGTCTGCAGCGCAATTCCTCCACAACCACAAGCAAATTAGTAGTTCAGGTAAAGAAAAAATGAAGTATATGCTCAACTCTAAAATCTTCTCAACACATCCAAAGAACATTCCGTCATGTTATAGTAAATCGCCAGTTGTGCTGTGCACCATCCGGGCCGGCCGTCCATTGGCCGATGTCTCGTTCGTGCGAGTTGGCGGGTGAGTCAGCAAAGCAAGGCAGCATGGCATTTCCCGCATCGCGATCGCGGTTTGCCATCTTCTACATCAGGAAAGCCTGCTCCGCGGACATTCGCATTCGGAATCCAAGACCGAGTTGCGGGCTTTTGTGGCGCGCACGTGGGTAGGCTGTGGAAGAGGAGGGACGAGGGAGGAAGGATGCGTGGGTGGTGGGGAAGTCAGATATTGGATGTCAGTATTGGAAGATCATGCAAGTATTGGCTGATGGTGGGGATACTTTTTTTTTCTTCAAGTATTGGATGCATGACGATGGAAATATTGGACAATGGGAAGATATAGTCGATGCGTGACCCATGGATGATTTGCATTCACAAACGGATTCCTTGTGAAATTTGGATGGTGGAGCAATAGGCAGGGGGTTTGGTATTATTCTCGACCTTTCGTCGTAGTCGTACGAGGGATTGCTCAACCAACGCTCAGCACTATGTACAGCCCTTTGCAGGAGCGAGCGAGCGACCACCAGGGCGCGCTTGCCCAATGCCAAATAAACAACAACAGCGCGCGTTTAGAACCAGAATGACTTTCTATGCAACGACTCAAATGAGGCCCGAAAATGAATGCTATCTTAACGCCATGTGGTAGAGAAAGAAAAGAAAAAGAATCTGACTCGTTGCTTGCTCGTCCTCCGTAAATCTTCAATCATCGTGTCGTCTGTAGGGGTTTGGGTATCGAAGAAAGGAAAGGAAGGCGCCTAGTCGCTGTCTGCGTCGGGATTGGCGATGAACAGACGCGTGTTACTCATTGTTGTTGTTCGCTCGTCCACGCTGCCCTTGCGCATCAGGTCCGAGGTTTTGGTGCCTTCGGGCTTTGGCAAGGATTTCATTGGGGCCACGGCACCGAAATTGCGTTCCTCGCTGCTGCCGCTGCCGGTGGACAGATTGGTCTTGGTCTTCTCGAAGTAGTCGTTGCTCTCGTAGTTCTGGTTGGGTGTGGGCTCTTCGGCGAGATCGCCCAGCTCGCCTGGCGACGAGTCTTGTGGAGGTGTCGAGTTGGAGGAGATGCGGCCGGCGGGGTTGGCATAGGAGATGCGTCGGCCTGAGCCCAGCGAGCTGCGGCCAGAGCCGGTGCGGTGGTGGTACTGGCCGCCAATGGAGCCGCTGTCGTCGTCGTCGCCCTCATCGACCTCAGAGGCACTCAGGCGCATTGGCACGCCCGTGCCTGTGTAGGTGGTGGGCGCGTACAGTGTGGCCTTGGGGGCACCGTGATGGCGCACCTTGGAGCGCACACCGGCAGCCATGCTCGAGCTACCGGAGGGGCCACGCGCAGGCGTGTTCTTGCCTCCAGCAACCTCCATGTTCGCACGCATTCTCGCCTGGCGCTGCTGGGCCTGAACACGAGGATCCTCGAACTGGGCGCGGTCGCACCAGACGGTCGCCTTCTGCTTGCGCATGAGGGCTACGTAGGAGCTCGGCGCGGTGCCGGAGCGGGTGGAGGACGAGCGGTGGAGGGCGCCGCTGTTGGAGCGGTTGGGGGTGCCGGTGGTCGAGCTGGTGGAGCTGGTCGGGGTGCGGCGCAGCGAGCTCTGGTATTGTGAGGGGTACTGGGGGTATTGCGAGTGCATGGTGGTGGTAGTGGTGGTGGTGGTGTTTGAAGCAACGGGAAAGATGCCGGATGAGGTGGTGCGGGTGCGCGAGTGGCCCATCTGCTGGTCGTTGTACTGTCCTGGCGGCGGTCGCACGGCGATGCCAGGGTTGGCGATGGGCTTGCGGCGGACGGGCAGTGGCATGGCACCGCCGTACGACGGGACGGGCGCCGGTTGTGCCATGGCAGTCTGCATGATGTTTGCCCGCGTCTTCTCGCTTGCTAGACGATCACAATTGCTGAAACACGGATCGACAGCGGTCCTGACGTCAAAGCAGGCGCGTCAGGACAGGACAGGACAAGACGAGGCTGCAGTCAGGAACGGCGGGAGCAGTGAATGGCACTGGCGGGCAGTTCACGCGCTATCTTGGACGCTCCAAGGGCTCTGTATCTTTATGTACCGGTGTGCTGATAGGCCGTGTGCCACTTGGCGCCCCGCTTGCGTGCGTGCGTTCAGTTGCTGCAGCCCTGCAGAATTCCGGATGCGCCGACTGCCTACCGCTTCCGGCAATGGCCTGATGCGCTGACTGTGCAGAGGGCAGAAGTGAGCTGTGCTGTGGGGTGAGCTTGACTGCACGGAAGCTTCGAGCAGGCGGGAGAGGCAGATTTTGGCGACGTGTGTGCGAGGGGAATTAGACGTCCTCTTGTAAGCGGCCGTGGGCGCGGGCGGGAGTTGGCCTAAGTATCAGGAAGTCAAGGGCCGCTCTGGTTGTGCCACAGCGCTAGGGAAAGCTTCTATCGAAGAGCTAAAAAGAGAAGTGTCAGTTCTGCGAACACGAGCCACTTTGGACCTTCACCTCTGCGGAGCCCAGCTGGCGCCTGCGTTGTTCGAGCGTAGTGCCCACGGCGCCAGGACAACGTGGGCTCAGCGTGCAGCGAGAGAAGGCATGGCGCGAGAGCTGACTTACCTGCCGTCCTGCGTCCAATCCCAGGTAGCAGCGGGCGCACAACCTCAATCCAGCGTCTCGAGCCTAGGGCAATATGCAAAGTGCGCGGGGGAGCGAATATCGCCAAATAGGTAAGCAACAGTAAGAAGTTGAATTGAGGTGAATTAGATTGACCGCGTTGGTGTGCAGCAGTCGAGTTTGCTGGATTGCTGCCCGCACTCGACCTGGCCGCACGACACCTCTTGTACGGCCTCCCGTGTTTGCCGCACCTCTCGATCACGCTAGAGGTTGAGCTTTGAGCCATTCTTCGGAGGCCCACCCGCGATGACGAAAGCGCTGCCATGAACTCCTCCGACGGCGCACTCGACAGAGTGGTAGCTCAGCGCTTCCAATGTGAACTGACCCCTGCCATGTTCATAGCACCCCCAACTAACGCTTCAAAACTTGGAAATGCCAGGACCTGACCTCCAAACCGCCGCACGGCGGAGGCGCGTCCGGATGCGGCTTACATTCATACATGGCTCGGTAGAAGTGGCCTTGGTCATGTTCCTAGTCTGCTGCACTTGCTCGCTGCATTCACCATCCTCCACGCTGCCTCGGCGAATCACCACCATCCATGGCGCCCAGCATGCCATGATGTGCCCGTGCCAGTGCCAGTGGACGATCGCCCTGGTTGCATCGGACACATTGCGAGTGCTACGTTTGACAGATCGCCCCGTGTGCTGCATTATGTCTCTGATTATTGCTGCACCGGCTGTATGGAGCCATGTCATCAGCGCAGCGCTCATAGCCGATTGCTTCGCTAACCACGTCAAGATCGCGATGGCTCAGGTACAAAGTGTCAGTGCTTTGATATCAAAGTGATCTCACAATGGGACGATACCCCTCAGCATGCCGCGGCCAAGTTTGACCTGCCATCTAGCGTGTGCACGCCTTGCCCGTGCCCTGGCTGCACGTTTGTTGAACATGATCCACTTGCAGTTCCTTGATGATGAGCCGCTACCGCATGCAAGCCACACACAGCATCCCACTTGATCTCTGGCACCCCGCTTGACGAGACCACCCGAGCAAATCCACCATCACAGTGCTCGCGATCTATTTTCCGTTGGGAACACGATCGTTGAGCACAGTGCACAGCATGATTCTTCGCCTATCGCCGAAATCAAACGCCCGAACACAGCCACCTCCCCTGCACAGACTCCAACCCATCATAATTGTGGAGTTGCGAGCAAATAGAATAGAAATTTGAATCTGTGGCGTCGCATCCCGGAGCACCATCGCCCGCCTTACCGGGACCCTGAAAAGCTGAACACGGTAAGCAGCGATGATCTCTACCTGTTGTGTATAGGAGATGTTACAACCCCACGAATACGGCGTTTATTTTTGCAACAATACGGAGTGAAAATTGGACCAGCTATGGAAAACATTGGAGTGGACAATAGCAGCGATCCGCTCTTGTCCATGCTGACCTGCAATGGCAAGCCCACCTACCAGAAGAGCATCCGGTGAGACGGAATTAGTCGTTTGAGCGCTCCATCGGTGAAGTTTTTAACGGCAGTTGACAAGCGCGACAAAGAAATGGTCTGTTCTCGGATCCTGCCGACTTGAGAGAACAGTCGAGCGAGCGGTCAAGTCTCCGCGCCGGGCGCTTGGAGACGAGGAAGAGGGGAAGGCACGACATTAGCTCTGAAGACCAACGCTTGCTCGCCTCGAATTTAGTCCACCACTACTCATGTCGTGAGACGTGTGATCCGGCGCAGCTCCGAGTCTGAGAGGAAATGCACCTGCATCGTGCTGCAGCGACAGGCTACGACGCGCTCTGCTGCCCTTATCGTGGGCTACTGGTGGTTGTCATGGTTGTTAGCCCTCGCAGCTTCTACTTCGGAGGTAGCCTAGCCGGTGTCGCTGCAATTAACATCTGCTAGCGGGCGGTAGTAGCGAATGGGTTGTCCCGCTGCCAGATGTTTAATCGCTGCTGATCATATGATCTGGCTTCCCGCTGCACTTCAGCCGGGAAGCTGGCTTTCTGCCGTGCCGTGTCTTTGTGTACTTGTAGATGCACGGCTGCGCGTGGCTTATGCATGCACTGTCGATTCCGTGTCGAGAGATGGTAAGTAATCAAAACATTGTTTGCGGCAGCTATGATATGAATGAGCAGAATGTCGACGTCAATGGCGTATAGTGGGACGGTCCGTATTCCCCAAACTGCTTCGTGATTAGTCTGATGAGCTTGGGCTTTGCCAACTCCGACCTCTCTTTTGGCGGGTTCACAGTACTCGGACCGGAGCAGGAGAAGTAGCATAGAGCAACTGCAGCCAATGCACCATCTGGCTAAGCGAATTCGCTTTGTGTACGTGTCTAGTATACATAGATTGGAACGCTAGATCTGCGTTTGATAAGGACTTGATTGGAGATGAGGAGACGCAGTACAACATCGAGATCCCTCCACGATCTCAGTAAACAAACGGGATCAATCGGTATGGAGTTTTCTGCTTGAATTCCTCCCAAGCCGCACCATACCTCTTCTCACAGTACTCATTGAGGATAGGGATCGCTCGTGTAGAGAAGTCGTATGCGAAGAATGCACCCACGAGTGCACCCAGGGTCCAGCCACCAGCTGCCAGCGCATATCCTGCACGCCAGATGGTGTAGCCACCGTAGTTGATGTGTCGAGCGAATTGCCAGAGGCCTCCGGTGTACACCTTGCCCTTGTTGTTTGGGTCTGCCTTGAAGCGCTTGCGTTGGATCTCCGCAACGAGCTCAGTCATGATGCCGACAGCATACATAGTCCCTCCTACAATCAGCGAGGGCTGAGGGAAGTCAGACTGTAATGAGGCGGATGTCGCACTAAGTAGGAAAGCATAGCTGCTGACACTGTTAAAGAAGGTGTTGAACAGCCCCACAGCAACAGCACCGCCAACAGGCATAGGCTCTCCAGACAATAGCGTCACCCATATATTCTGTTTGACGGCGCTTCCAACAGCCATACCGAGCAATATGAGTCGGTATGGGGATAGGCCTAGGCCATCAATGGCTGCAATGCCGGTTTGGGTCGGGAGTCCAGGCGGAAGCGTGCGGAGTCCCAGGCGGTGCAAGAGAGGAGTCCCAATTCCATGCGCAAGAATGCCATACTGAATCACTGGGTCGATTGCGCGGGCCAGAAAGAAGGTTGCTTTGCCAGCGGGTGTTGGGGTGTAGTCACCTCGAGCTATGAGGTCACGCTTTCTGGACGCCTCCGAGCGAGGGTCGTTGTGGCTCATCTTGCTATCTTACATTAGCATGAAGTTTCTCTGCAAAGCTCTTGAAAGCATACACTGGGCTTCTTGCGACAAGTTGAGTGTGTGTGGGGTTGATGGTATGCTCAGTTGTCTGAGATAGATGATGTAACCGGAGGCCTTATCCGTGAGGTGCCAAATGTCGCCTGACATTGAAATTCTCACCAACAAATTCAGGCCTCAACTAAATCGCCTGAATTCAGGCATCCGACTCCTCTAACAGCCAGTTTATTGTATTGGAGGCCTTGTTCATCGAGGTTACCTGATTGAGAGTAGTGCAATCGCGTGATCCCGTGATATTTTCTTTAGCGCGTTCTTACCTATTTCACACCCCGCAACTCCTGTTTCACATCGCCCAATATCTAATCTGCACGTCTGAAACCTCAAGCTGCGGGTTCTCGCCCATTCTGTTCGAGTCACATAGTATCACTACGCGCCGACCAACCACATGAGCAGGTTGGTAAGGGATTCTTTCAGCACTACGATGTTTTGGAAAGCGAGCAACTGGACACATGCTCCGCGCAACTCTCCTTTTGACCGGATATTGTTTTGGATTGACGTATAGACTTGGATCGGTCACCTAGCCGAGGAATCGATTTGCATGCGAAGAGTGACATCCAAAGGCCTGATTCGACCTGGCCTTCAAATTCCTGTTTGGAGGAATCGCAACGTATTGCTACTTGGAGACTTACTGTTGCCGACTGTATCGATACATTTCCCTAATGACTGTTACCTTCAACGCTATCTGCAGTCTACTGCAGAGTATAGAAAACATCACTACCCGTCAACCACGCTTGACTCCGGCGGAGGAGAAAGACAGTTCCCAGCAGATTATAACGAACTGGTTCAAGTGTCACAGGCACAGGTTGGACGACCCGAGTACGAGTGGAGGTGCGGTATTATCTGCGCTGTTTCCTCATCGCAGGAAGGATCGGGTGTACGGTCTTCAACCGCCCTTGCTAGCGAGAAAGCTTGCAAAGCTCCTTAACTTCAACCATGGCCAAAGAGCACTGTTCGATGGTTGGAAGACAGGGAAGCACGGAGATCTGGGGTTTTACGCTGAACGAGCGATGAAACCTTGGGATGGCACCTTCTCGTCTAAGCACCCGACCCCCATCACAAGAGTAGACAGGCTGCTGACCCAGCTGGCGGCTAAATACAGGTTCTCTGATGCAGCTATACGGTTACAAAGAGACTGGGATGCCAAAACGGATGAAAAGCTCAAGGATGTACTTGTGCGACTGGAATCCTGGGAGGCAAAGTGGCTTGTTCGCCTAGTGTTGCGTGACTACTGCACCATCACGCTAGACGAACGGTACACATTCGAGCAGTACCATTTCTTGCTGCCAGACCTTCTCCTTTTCCAAAATGACTTCGACGCCGTCTTCTCCATGCTGCGAGGAGAATTAAGCTGCTATCCTCCCGTACCAGCAAATCAAGACTCCAACTTGATGCGCGTCGAAGCGGCGCAGAAGCTAAAACCAGTGGTCGGTGTCAAAGTCAGTCGTCCCGTGTTCAATAAAGCTTGGTCGTTCAAGCATTGCCTCCAGATGGTTGGCAATTGCGCTTGGGCTGCCGAGAACAAGTATGACGGAGAGTATTGTGAGATACATATTGATCTCTCAAACGCACCTCACGATATCAAGATCTTTTCGAAGAATGGCAAGGATGCGACTGCAGACCGTCAAGCGTTGCACAGTACCATACGAGAGGCCCTGCGCATTGGACGTCCGGATTGCGTCATGAAGTCTAATTGCATTGTCTTAGGTGAGATGGTACTATACAGCGATAAAGAGAAGAAGATTATGCCATTCGCGAAGATTAGAAAGCATATATCGCGCTCTGGCTCATTTATGGGCACATTGCAGGATTCGCTGCCTCATGAGTGGGAACATCTAATGATCGTGTTCTTCGACATCTTGGTACTGGATGACGAACCTGTCCTACGTCGCTGCTTACAAGACCGTCGCAATCTGCTCAGAGACCTGATTCGAGTCAAACCTGGTCGATCGATGCGCTCGGAGTGGGCCTTACTCGACTTCAAGACACGGGATGGCGTCACGGACCTCAAAGAGGTGTTCGCCCGAAATCTCGCTAACCGCCAGGAAGGCCTTGTACTGAAACCGCTTCATGCACCTTATTTCCCTCTGTTATATGGACAGGGATCTCGAAAATCAGGCTACTTTATCAAACTCAAGAAGGATTACCTGAGCGATATGGGCGGAGAGCGCGATCTTGGTGACTTCGCAGTGATCGGCGCATGCTTCGATGCGCAGGTTGCCCCGAAGTCAAGTTTGAGGCCGTTACACTACACGCATTTCTTTTTGGGATGCTGTGTAAACAGGGATGTAGTCCAAAGGACAGGGTCCAAGCCAATCTTCAAGGTTGTTGCAACGGTCGGTCTAGACCAATGTATACCGAAGCCAGACCTCAAGCACCTCAATATCCACGGTTTTGTGCGACAAACAAACCTGTATGAAGATGGCCAAACAGACCCCTTCGGTTTCGTGCACTCCAAATGGTATGGTCGTCGTATGACAACAGCATTCAGAACGCCTTTCGTTGCAGAGATTCTCGGCAGTGGTTATGAGAAGCTCCAGAACGAGAGTTTCGAGTTCTTGCGCCATCCTCGAGTCAAGAAACTGCATGGTGATCGGACATGGGAGGACTGCGTGACCCTGGACGAGTTGGAAAAGATGGCCGAGCAGAAGTGGGACGTGCCCAATGCAGACAACCTCGATGGCCATGCCAGAGATGTTGCCTTGTTGGTATCAAAATACGTCAGAGAGTCGCAAGGAACGACCTCAACGTACACAACAACACAGGAGACAGCACAGACTACTCCTCGCAGATCGGAAACATCCTCAAACCCAACACCTTCCGATGATATTGTCCAAGAAACCCAGCAGCCAACACTGAACACGTGCACATCCGACACGACTTCCAGCACCTACTACTCCGGCAGCACACAAGGCGCCGGCACGAGAGCCTCGCGGCAATCCCGCATTCTCGTTCGCGAAGACACTGCTGAAAGACTACAAGCCCTGGCTACGCCGCTCAAGCCAGCACCGGTTGTCCTCGTAGGAAGCTCACCAGTGACACCAGTACCAGTATCATCCGCGCCATTACTGACTTCTCGGAAAGCTGCATCGCTGCTTCTCGCCCCGTCATCGACGGCGCCAGTCCCCGCAGCGAGCAAGAAACGTGAGCACGCAAAGTTGATCGACTTTGTCAGCCCGCCGGCGGTCCGAAGGCGTACGAAAAACCGAACGCCGCTTCGTGATTTTGGTGTGAATGGGGTGAGGGAGCTTGGTGCTTTTGACTATGATTCCCAGGAGAAGACTATTCACATCTATGCGAAAGAGGGGGTGAAAGTGCATGTACATACAGGACCGCGCCCCGGAAAGGAGTAGTGGTAGCATTGCGGGCATGGGCGATGATTACAGATAATGATACCACACTTATAGACTTTGCTTATACATCATCTCACGTAGACGTTTTTCGAACAGAAAATACGTCGCATCATAGGCAATGAATATCTTAACATTTCTTGATTTTACAGCATACCGCATTCGGTATCCTTAACCTGAGATTCTTTTCATTACCGCACTTGCTTCGTCCGGAGGATCACGCATTCAAGATTGCTAGCAGTAGAATAATCGCGAGTGCAGGATCGAAACTGGGCGAAAGACTTGACATCAGAAAAGTACATCTTTGATATGAGAAAATGCAGTGCAATGGCATGCTGCGAGACAAGCAACGAGGTATGTTAATATGCATCTCGTCTTTAGCGCTAAAAATTGCAGTGGAGCAGTGGCCTTGGATGCAAAGATCTCCCTGCTCAGTCCGTCTGCTGCCTGGTTTGCAGTGGCTGGAAAATGACCGGCCGCTGAGGATCCATGTGTACTTTCGCACAGCCTCGATCTTAGACGGCCTTATTACTGGGTGCATGCGTTGGATTAAGGCGAGCACTGCAATCTTTAGCGTCAAAGCAGGCTCGTAAACATTCTGATCGTACGGGGGACCAATGGGCTGAAGTATATGTAGCGGGTTTTTGGCGCTAGAGATTGCAGTGCAATCCTCACTTCTGACTTTGCCAGCGCAAAGCTTCGATTCCTAAAAAGGCAGGCTTCCAGTTTGCACTGCAATCTTTAGCGTTGTGGTGTACTCGAAGACAGCCTGGTGCCAAACACAGTCTCATCATTGGATCGAATTGCCGACACTGCAGCTGGTCGGGCCGCGGTGCAGGGTATGAAGGCAAGTGCACTGCAATTCCTAGCGTCAAAGAGCACTCATAGACAGCGCCAATCGAATGGGACTAGTCACTGTAGGCACCAGTACAGCTTATTCCTGGCGCTAAGAATTGCAGTGCAGCTGGTGGATCACCGGTCAAGCCTTAGGAACGCGCCATCGAGGGAGTACTTCCCTAGCTTTGAGGGTCATTATCCCGTATCTTCAACGGATCCCAGCGCAGACATCTGTGCAACCTATCTATGCTGGAGATTTGCAGTGTGAGTGCGAACGCAAGTACATGGATGATTCGGCTCTTTCCGTAGTAGGGTAAGTCTCTTAGCACAACGCTCTTCACCATTGGAGAGTGCTTATATACGGTTTGACTTGAAACACAGGCTCGCAATTGGAAATGTGTGCTGACTCTAGGGTAATTCGTCTTCGGCGCTAGAGATTGCAGTGCAATAGAAGGCAGCAGCACATCTTGACGCGCGTATTGTTTGCCTTCTACTGTCCTGCGCTCGTATTCAGCACAGACTCACATACAGCCTTCTTATTGGACAGGAACGATGAGATTATAGCAGCTCATTCTCACGCTAGACTTTGCAGGGCATCCACAAGGCAGACAGATGCAGATCAAGATTGGTCTGGCACTGCCACCTCCAGGGTCGAAGAGCACCTACTTACAGCATATTTCGTGTAGATAAACGCCCACTGTAGGTAGCAAATACATGCAGATCCAAGTGCAGGTACAAGTGCAGTGCAGCGTTCAAGGGCAATCTGAGGCAACGAGATCAGATAAGGCCAGATCAGAACCTTGAAAATTGGAGCTACTGGTCTCTGACTGGAGTTTGCGGCGCTGCTGATATACGCTAGGTCAAAAAGAGCGCAGACCCAGGTGCATATGCACTGCAATCTCTAGCACCGAAGAGTAATTACATTCAGCCTGATCACACAAAACCGACCAATGTACTGCTCGTATTCAGCACTTGAAGTTGCATAGCATTGTCTATGTACGCTAGCACAAAAGGAGCGAAGACCCAGCTGCACTGCAATCTTTAGCCTCGAAGAGCACGTACTTCCAAATCCAAAATCTGACCAGACAGGAAATTGCAATGCAGAGGAGCGGCGAAGCGGGTAAGGCTACATGGAAGTGTCAGCCTTTAGACGCCGAATATCACAGTGTACGAGTACGCCTCGTGATAGTCTCGCCCACTCAAATGCAGCCTTGTCACTGACCAGATGTAGGAACTTTGGTGCCATGCGCTATGCAACTTTGCTTGGAGGTGGGCCGTCCCTGCTTCAAACTGCACTGCAATCTTTAGCGTCGAAGAGCAGACAAGAATACCTATTCTTACAAACCTACTAGCTAAATCTAATAAAGTTCAAGACAATGAATACATATGTGATCTTAATGTAAGAACCGATCACGCATAATGTTAGAGCAGATACATCCAGGAGGAGAGATTTTGATTAACATACCTTGTTCTGTAGTGTCTGCCGGTTCCAGGAGTTGGAATACTATGACTAAAGCCTCACTGGGTAAGTTGTGAAGATGCATCTCTGATCGAACAAAATCTGCCTTGGAGTGAGCACTGCACATCATCACTCGCTGGAGATACCGAATGCAAGCAATTTCTGCCGCAAAATCTCCCAGCTAGGTCCTCCTTGGACCAACTCTGCTAAGTTTTGGAGTCGGAACTCAAGTGCTCATAGGCGCCAAGAATTGCAGTACACGATTCCTCCCCACCTCTGTATGGTCTCCACAACGCCATCTGCACTGCAATCTTTAGCGTTGGAGAGGGCTCACGTTCAGCCTAATTGTATGAGTTTGAACCAATGAGCTGGTGCTGCGAAGCCCGTCTTCAGCGCTAGAGATTGCAGTGCAGGACTGACACACCCACATATCCCTCTCTAACACCAGAACCAAAGAAACATGTAAATCACGACTCTAGACACGAAGCGAAACCCTTGTCTGCTTCGCATCCTGTCCTTCAGCTTGGCCAATCCATCAACCAGCTAATCACAGATTAGAGCTGGATCCCCAGACCGAGGACTCATATCAAACATGTAAGCGTGTAGCGATGAACACCTCTGTATACCCTGTCCAGTCTTGCGCTGCGTCTTGCCAGCTCTGAGCAAGAACTTAGCAGTTCTGGAGACCTTGACCAAGAGAGAGTAAAAAGGTAAAGAAACCAACCTATCATGAAGCCATCTCAAGAACCGGGAATCGGTGAAGTCGGTACCAATCAGCTCTGAGCTGGCAAGGTGGATTACAGCCTAGTTTCAAACGCAGCCTCGTCATTGGACCCTGCAAATTTTGTAGCTCCTCTTTGACGCTAAACATTGCAGTGCACGATAACACAGAAGGGCGCTTGCGGGATGCTACCATACACCCCTCCACATATCCAGCCTGAACCCGAACTGAGCCTTGCCATTACCCCATTAAACCGCGACTGCCACCACACCTCCACTCTGGCACCAAGAGCCGAAGTGCAGTGTAATGCAACTGCAAAGATAAGGGCGAGAGTGTTTGAGCCCCCCTGTTTCAAGTCTTTCAGCTTGTCCAAGCAATGACTCGCTTGCATGGAGATGACATCTGCACTACTTCGCCTCGAAAAGTCTCTGCCCAAAGAGCCATTCCCACCCTTCTCGCGTTCCAGGATCCATCCATGAGCAAGCAAGAAAGATGCGTTCACTCGTCTCCAGCGCCCACAAAGCGTACCATGAGCGCAAGGCTGACATAAAGAAAACCGCCCCTGAATGCTGACATCATCGCAGCTCCTCTTCGGCGCTAAAGATTGCAGTGCAGCAACCCGATCAGGCTCAGGTGATTCATATATTCTACTTCTGTTACTACAGCACTTGCCCCTCCAGCACCACGGACTACAGTGTAGTGCAAGTCACAAGCCCAGAAACAAAGCTACCAAACTCTTTTCCTCCTTATATCGGGCCTGTCATCTCGTGCGGACAATTACATGCCCGCAGCGAAGAGAGGAAAGGGGTGCGCATGTTTACTAAGAAACCCGGAAAGGAAGACTGAGGCAGGAGCAAGCAAGGCCCGATCTTGTGAAGCTTAGGCGAAGTGATTGATGATGAGGGAGAGTCCAGCAGCCAGCGGATACATACGTGTGTGATCGATGCCAACGATACACGCTGTCTTTCCAAGATTTCGACCACAGGACACTCCATTATTTCCGTTTGTGGCGATGCATTGCAATTCTAGCGTCCTTGAGCATGTCGCTTCCATCAGCCTGATCGCACTTTATCCCTGCAGATGCGTCTTGCTTCACAGTCCCTTGCGCCCAAGAGACGTTAGACTGCCTGCCGTCAATATGCTATATCAAAGCCGATCTTGTCCTCGATATCAAGCCAAGTTTAAGGTTATGAAGTGTCTGTCCAAAGATAAGGCTTTGCACACAACCTCCCTATGATTTGCATACTGTGCCTCATTGCACTATACTCATGAGGCACGTTATTAATATATTGCCGCTTCGGACACAAGAGCTGTTACGTTTGCAACTTGTCAGTTTCTTGCGAGAGCACATATAAGCAGCCTGCCGCTGCACATCGTTGCAACTCCAAGCTTCCTATTGGAAAGAGTTTACCGCAGTTTAGCTCGTTAATAACAATAGAAAATGCAGTGCATCTGACATTGTCTAGTGCTTGTGTTGGCCTAGCTGTGCACTGCACTTCAATCTTTAGCGCAGAAGCGCTCACATACAGCCTGATCACCCTGTACTGCCTGGTGTGCCACTTGCACTGCAATCAGTAGCGCGCAGATGAAGCCGTACTCATCTAAAAAAAAAGACTCAATGTTCAGGTTGCAGTTAAACTCGTCTTGCGTGCGTAGCCGTGACATTTTCATCCAGCGACAAGGCATCACGCCAATCTTTTGTGTAGGGGAACATGTCACATGATACCATGCTGCGCCGTGCTACACTGCAACAGTATATTTGTCCTAAGCAGAGATTCCCACCTTGCACTGACCACCAGATCCAAGAAACGGTCCGTGTCAACGTGGTGTACTCTGACGAGACACTTGACACTTTTGAAGAATTCAATTGTCAGAAAGCAAATACATAATTAATTTAATTGGCGGTGTAGCCACTGTAAAGGTTCTTGTACCTATTTGAATCATGCCAGTTAGAACTGAAGACCACCAGTTAAAACGCAGTCTCTGCAGTTTGCCAAGGGCCTCATCGGAGCTGGCAAGGTGCAGTACACTGTGAAGCAAATTATCAAGCTAATTTCATGTTTGACAGTGAGTCGCAATTTCGCAAAACAGCATTCAAAACATTCATTGTGAGCCATGAACAGATAACTTGAAGACCACTTCAAAGAGTATGGAAGCATGCTTCCGCTCAGCGACGCTAAAATTTGCAGTGCGCTGGCTAGGAGGCGAAAGGGCTGTAATAAAAGGCTATTTCGATCCTTTGTATCCTTTTCTGGCTGCTTCAACTATTGCACTGCAATTGCTAGCGCCTAACAGAAGCTATACTGATTACAGCACATTGGCTAAATGCTGAGTTTGCACTCGAGGGATAGCTGCACAGGAGGATGCATCGTACCTTTTTCAGGACTGTGCCTTACATGAAATATTCGTGTTGTGTATTGTGTCATATAGTACTGCATTACAGTATGTTATGCAGTGCCATAATCAAAGACGCAAAGTATCAATTGCCCAATCAGACACATGTCTCGATACCTATGTAGTCCTTCTTCTACGCTGGAGATTGCATTGCAAATTACCACTTTCTCGTAAACACCGGCTTGTGCATCGCAGCTCTCATCCCACTACCGTGCACTGCGATCTCTAGCCTCGGAAAGCCCTCACACGCAGTCTAATCTTAACGGACTAGCCCACCAAATACCAGAGCAGCTCGTCTTCGACGCTAAAAATTGCATGTCATCTCGCGATCCTACACAACTTTAGCCGACTCATGCACGCTATCTCCTGTTCAGCAATAGAGATTGCAGTGCAGTGCATAGGCCCCGCTTTTCCAACATCCTTTTAAACAACCACCTGAACTGCAATTCTTCACGTCAAAGACGGCTCAAGTTTAGCCTTTTTACATGGGTCGGACAAATAAGCTAGTGTCAATGTAGCTTGGCTTAGGCCCTTATAGCGTTTTGTGAAGTAGAAGTGAAGGTAATACAGACTAAAGAGAGCACACCGCCAGCGGCACTAGCTGTTCAGCAAATTGATCATCTACAAGAGGTGAGACAGCGTTAAGCGTACAACACTATGCTTTTGAGCTTTTTTTGATCAAGGGAATGTCATTTTGAAATGCAAATGATTTACACCCTTGCGACGCTCCTTCAAATTCTATTGCGTTGTGGTACTGTGGAGCTGGACTGTCAGAGGTGGCATGACGATTCGCGGGCACGGTAAACATGTTATGTTAATATTTCGAATTTTGTACTTCCTGCTTATGAAATCATATGTGCCCAGAATCTTCCCATTGGGGATTTCACCCGTCATTCCGATCCATGGGAAATCTTGATTAGAATTGACGCCTCTAAGGAAGCAACCAGCTTGAAGTCTGAACTTCGCAGTGACAGTGCTGGAAGTTGTCTGACCATTGCACCATCACATCTGATAGCCTTGAGACCATTCAGCCAGTCGAAAAAGCCTTCTTCAGGTCATCGATGTGTGACTCAACCTGTCGCAGGTCGATGAGCACCCCCCCGACGTCCTCAGCTGCAATGACGAACGCAACCACAGGAATTGGCTGATCCTTGACAGGGTGACCATTATCATCCTTGAATTTGTAGAATACCAGCACAGCTCCAGTCTCTTTCCAGTCAGTGGAGGCGATTCCGACGAAGCCATGCGGGAACCACTGCAGCTCTTCAGGTGTTCCGGATCCTTGTTCGTCGAAATTCTCAAGATACCACTGTACCGCGTCTGGTGCACTCTGCTCGTGTAGGTTCCAAGACATGGGAACCGCTGCAAAATAGCCCCCTTCTTCCATCTCCGCGTCCTCAAAGCATAGCTCTGTCTGAGCTTGGTCGTTATAGAGCTTGGCAGCTTGCTGGAGATCAGACTCGGACACTTGTGGGCCAAGTGCAAATACGGGGATTGCTGCGTGATCATAGTCGCACTCTCTGTATCGCTTGGTTGACTTCGATGCGACACGCAAGTCGTTCACAGCTGTGACAAAGTTTGCAGCCATTGTGTGGATTGACGAATGCAAGAAAAGCTGGAGAAGGTCTGACCTGAAGCAGAGATAAGCGGGTGTGAATGTTGCAGAGCTGGGTATTTACAGACCAACTGAGAATGCGGCAATAAGTTTGTTGCACTTATCCACTCGACTCGATTGAGCTGGCCAGTGATAGAGTGGACTGGTGTTGTGCGTCTGAAGTGTTAAGTAGAGGCTGTGTCGAATTGTGTTGAAGACTTAGTAGGTCCTGTAGTTGATAAGTAGTACACGCTAGGTCTAAGCTAGAAGTGGGGAACGTGCGTCAACAGAAGCGTCACCCTACTGGTTGGGTCTTACTCTTTCACTGCTGATGTAGTGACACGTGAGAATAGTGGGCCTGGACAACTTACTTGCAACGAACGTCTGCTATTCAAATTAGAGTCACACACTGCAGTAACTAGGCATTTAGGAAGGCTCGTTAAACATCTGTTACGTGCAGTTTTCTTCGCATAAAATCAAAGACCGCAGGACATGCCGTAGCAACCAGTTCGATAGATTCGCCATCGTCAGCGACAAGCCGAGAGTCCAGAGACCAAGATATCTTACAAGTGACAAGAGCCCACCATTCTCCAGGCGTATCTTTACGTGCTTCGCGGTACAGTGTGCTCTCAGGTAATCTCATTGCATCCTTTGAGTTGCGTAAGGTAATCTCAATGTACAGCGTAGCAGCTGCGAGAGCTTAGTCAAGCAGATCGGTCACAACAGCGTTCTGAACGATGTGTCCGTCACTTTTGTCGTACAAATCGGCGTCAACGGCTTTTCAACAAAAAAATAAGGCGAGATCCCCCATCATGGCTAGGTTCATGGGAATCCTCATCGTCAAGATCGCGGTCCTTGGAGTCGGGCTGGTCATCGTTGTGGTCAACGTGATCGCTGTCCTCCGAGTCGTCTATCGTCGTCGTGGTCGTCAGCAGGAAGAACATACACAGCTGCTAGATTTGTATCCTCGTCGCTGCTTGAGTCGTAGAAGTCCTCGTCGCTGTGGCGATTGTTAGATTGTTCGAGGTCCACGTCAGTTGAGTCCTCTGGATCTCGATCGTTGACGTGAAGCTTATTGAGTGAAACTGCATTTCAGTTCCCTATGTGAAGACGTCAACGTGTTCAACTGCACATAACATCGCTCACGACGCTGGTACGCTGGTTCGACTGTTGTCTGCGAAGTGTTTCCTCACTGTTTTTTGCCAGCTTTGAGTAAATGACCGACTACGAGATGTAAATGGGCAGGAAACTTATCGAATATCAAGCCATCTCAGGCGACTGCATGCTTTAGATGTCTACAGCACCTGGCCTCAGTAACTTTAATCGAAACGCCGTCTTCCGGCTTTCTTGTACTGTACCAAGTGTCCCCTCAGAGCTGCCAAGGTGCTATACCTGCCCCAAGACCGACCGCAATCCCAACCTCGTCACCAGCCAGACGCACTGCCACTCGAGCTCGTCTCCGAAGCCAGGAACTGCATTGCAGCACAGTATGGCTGTGTTTGCATATCGATATATGGATGCAGGACCAATAAGCGTCCCCACACGCCTGCGGTACATACATCTGCCCCACAATAGAAGCCAGATACTGCTGTTTTCGGCCTAGCGCTCACCTTCAGCCCTGCTCTGAGATGCACTGCAATTTTTAGCGTGCAAGAGAAGCTGTACTGACAGATACACATTAGTCTGGCCCCAAGGCTGCACTTGAGCGCGGCTTGTGCTTCGTTTCATGACAAACCCACGGGCGACGCGGTTTACAATAAATCTTTGGGTGTATTATATATTGTGCTATGCCGTGCTGTGCTACACTGACGCGATATATCCATCGTACATGTAGATTCCCACTTTGCATCCAGCGTCTTCCGATACCATATATGACACAGCTCGTACCAGGCCTGCTATGCCACTACGCCACTACACCAAAACGCCTCGCTGAACCATGACGTGAATAAAGGCAGTACGATCGAGAATTTTGAGTCTGAGAAAGAAACTAGGACAGACAAGTCCGTCTCTTAATCGTCGACCAGCGCGCCGAGAATCAAACTTTGAATCACAAACTCGGCACATGCGACTCTGACCTTCCTTCCTGCAACCTCGCCAGAGGTGAAAAGCTCTTCTGCCTCCCCATCATCTCTCTTCCTCTTCTTGCCACCTTTCTTGAAGCTGCCTTTAACACTCTTGGCCGGTACGCTTGTGCCGAACAGCTCCGCAGCGGTGTCCACAACACTGCTGTTGTCGGTATCGACGTACACCCAATCCCACTGCCCCTGTGCGAGAATTCGCGAAGCTGCATTCACATCTGCGCAGCGGCCAACGTTGGAGGCGCCGAGTGCGTGTGTAAGGAAAACGAAGGGCTGGCGCTTTTCGATTTCTTTCTTGCTCTTGCCTGTGACCAGAAGTACGGATTGGCCCTGCAGGAGGACATCACGGTCATGGAATGTCTTCTCGAAGGAGACGTCCTCGTTTGACGGGTCGTACATCCGCATAGCACGCGAGCGCACAGTGCCGTTTGGATCGAGGTACTTTGACAGTCCAGCAGGAAGAAGGTAACGCGCGAATCTCAGTGCATGCGTAGCCACCAAAGAATCATTGACCCAGCGCAGATGCAGACAAGGAACATTCAGAGCGAGAGCCTGGAGGTATTTCGTGCTGCGGGAATGTGAATCTGTGATCAGTGCCACGAATCCAAGCTTTTTGAAGTCTTCTTTCAGAGTCAGTACACCATCCCCTTCAATGGCAGATATTGAGGTTCTTCGACTTTGAGATGCTGACAATTCGATCGACTCTGTGTCAAAAAGCTCGTGGAAGCCTTGCTCAAGGATGCGTCCACCATTCGTCTTGATGGCCCGAGCGACGGCGCCTTTGTCCATGGAATCTCCGGTAGAGGTCAGGACGAAGGCCATGTTGGCGAAAACACCGCTGCCGGACCTGGATGAGGCAACGGATCCTGCACGATTCGTTGCGTCTTTCAAGAGTGATGGTGCAACAAGCCCTCTACGAGTGAAGGACGGCGTGGTCAAGGCATCGGTGGCGATAGGTGTGCCTACCTGAGAAGCAGGCTTACTTGGTGATGTCAGCGGCGACAGCTCGAAGGCACGATTGCGCAGTCGACTCCACAGCTGCGTCGTGAGGTAGACATTCGCAATGTACACGGTGACCTGTTTCGCTTTGGCAGCAGCCTTTCCTGCTGGAAGACTGTCTCGTTGCTTTTCTTCCAGTATGACAGAAACGTTTCCGTATCGATCTGTCATAGGGAAGTCGTAGTTGTGCAGGTCATCACACTTGTCGGTAAGACCGACCACCACGTATGTGTTCTTCTTCATGCCAAGCTGATCAACCTTGACTTGGTCACCTGGACGGAGCTCAAGCGACCGTACCAGGAAGGGCTCCAGAGAGTGGGTGTTGCCATCGTCAAAGCGAACCTGAAGCTGCTTCGAGCCAGAACGACCGATGCAGGTGGCAGGATAGTAGTGACTACCAGGCCAGGATGCGAATATTCGATTCGGCACAACTACCTCCTCACTCGTGTTAACTTCAGGGCTTCTTGGCGTTAAGCGCACAGGTAACGGTGTGGCAGGTGGTGGCTGCGAACTGGCAAGCTCGTCTGTACTGTCACCAGCATCATGCATCACCACGTCAGCGGTATGGAGCGAGTTCTTTGCGGGTTTGCGAGTGGGAGTGGTTGGTGGAAGCTCTTGTGCCGTCATGGAGGGTTTGGACTTAGAAGGGGAATTCATGGGCGACGACATTGTAGCGATAATAGCCCGGGCAGATTTGAGGGATCCCTTTTTGCCGTTTTGAGGTCTCGCAGGTCTTGACGACCCTCTCGAGTTCGGATTGACTGGCCGTCCATACGCCGCGATGACTTCTTCTCTAACCTGCGCCGCGGCGAGCGCCCCTCTCTCTTCGCGTTCCTGTGCGGATGCCGTTGGAGGTGTCTGCTCGCGGGGCTCTTGGTTCTGCTCTTCAGCCAACGGCGCAACCTGCTGCTCCTGACCTGCTCCTGCCTCATCCTCAACAGCCTTAGCAGAACCGCGAACGGCACCGTCCTTGCCGCCCTTGATGGTAGGTCCAGTTTTCAGTCGTTTTGCGGCTGGTGTCGCTGGAACGTACTCATCCATGAGCGCATCGCCATCTATGTCTTCAAAGCCGCTGAGGGTGGGCATTACTATGTCGTCTTCTCCTGCCGATCGCTGGGTGTTTGGGAGATTCGCGATATCGTTCAAAGAACGGATACGGCTGCTGTCGTGGACCGGATCGCTACCATCATCCCGAGAGCTGTGTGGTGCAGGTATAGGTTGGTGCTGTTCCGTCTGCTGCTCTGTCTGCTGCTCTTGCGCAGTCTGAAACGTTCCGGTGTCATTCGTACCGTCCTTCGCCCCTTCGCCTTGGTCATGATGACTCGTGAGAGCTGGTTCTGGGAAGAATGAGGGCTGCGTCTCGTCTACAGCGTCGGTATCTGGTATTGTATTCTGACGTTGAAGACTAAGCGCAGGTTTGACGGATAATCCAGAGTCCTCAGCCTGGAGCTTTGGGAGAGGGTATAAGGTTTCCTTGTGCTGCCCACTCTCTTCGAGCGTCTCAGGAATCTCATCATCTGTGCTACCGTCCACCTTCATAGGCTGGAACACCTCTGAGTCGACATGTTCATCTTCAGGTTCGATTGCGACAGCTGTTTCCCCTTCAACGGGGTTCGGATCTGCGACAGGAAGCTCGTCTTCCTCGGCCATGCACACGTCCTCCTTTGCATCCACCACTTCATCAGCCCCTTCGTCTGTCCTAACGTCAGAATGCTCATCATATCCATGCTCGTCATAGGTGATTTCATTTGCGTGCTCCCCTGTGAGCATTGGTGGGCTACTAGGCACTCGCTCCTCTTCCTCGGGCGCCCCGTCTTCGTCAGCATCTGCAGGCGGCATTTGCACCATTGACGAAGACACCATCTGGCTTGTATATCCAGTTCTGGAAGCCACTGTAGTCTGATTGATGCTGTACTGGTTTATCGAGGGCGATGAAGGGAAGCGCAAATCTGGTCGTGGCCAGCTCTCGTAGTTCGCATTCATGTCCGGCTGAGAGTCTGTGACGGCGACGGAGCCTCCTCTACTATACGGAGGTCTTCTGAGAATAGACTGCGATGCCGACGCCGGTATTTGGGATTCACGCTGTAGCTGCGAGGATGGTGTAGCTTGTTGGACTACATCACCAGGTGTCTGATCTGGCTGTGTGCGTTGTGGGTAGGAGGAGGTTTTTGGCACTTGTACGCCATTCTCCAGGCCTTTGTGCCTCATCCGGGCTTTTGCGCCTACTGTAACGTCTTGTGCTGACCCATCTAGTGTATCATCTGGTCCAGAGGCCTCCTGAGGTAAATGCTGCGAGGGGTCGTCCATTGCTACATCTTCGTCTTCCTGATTCCCATCGTGCCGAGCATGTTGTTCGGCCGCACTTGCTTTAGATGAAGACCAAGCACGTCCGTGATGTCTGCGAGAGCCTTGGATCGCGTCGAGCACAGGCGCAGACACACTGGAGAGGGACAAACTAGCTTCGCGGTGGGCCTGCTCCCTTTGTCTCTTTCGTTGCAGACGCTTCTGCGCAGCTGAGAGCTCCTCCCAGCTGTCTTGCTCTACCAGAGCTACATGATGCGTTGCTTCCGAATGTTTTCGCTTCTCTTGTGATTCCTTCATCGTTACATACTCTGTTCGAGGCTCGCTTGAGGAGCGTATGATGGGGTCGGATCGTTCGTTCCGCGTCACTTTGATCGGACTTGATATTGCTGGGACGGGACTTGAGTGGCGGAAATGGCTGAAATTAGGTGATGGGCGCTGAAAGACCGGGTCTTCGGCGCCAGCCACAACGGGCGATGTGCGAGCTTGGGTCAGATCGAATGCCTGCGTCAGGGACAAGGGCTGTCCTATGCCCGACCTGCCGAATGCGCCTCCAAAGGCAGAAGCTGAAGCTACAGTATCTGGCGTTGTCTCCACGTCTGCATTCGGGCTAAGCAACTGCCCAGAGCTGTTGCGCTTCCTGCCGGCCAATGCAGGCGTTTCGAATTTCAGCGGACTCGTGAATGCCTCCGCGGTGCGTAGAGATGCCTCGCGATCGTCTTCGAGAGCCGTTGGGCTGGTGATGGCAGCATCTTGCGCGACCTGAGAAGAAACAATGACCTCCACGCCGTCGGTGAGAGGCTCCGCATCGTCAGTCTCGTCGTCATGTTCGATGAAGAGCGACTTCGGCCCCGTGCGCGTCGCGTGCGGACTGGGTACACGTGTAAAAGTCTCCGCTGTACCAAAGATGCCGCTCGTCCAATCTCTGTGCATCTGGCTGTCGGGCTGTGTGTCGCCTGGAGCGTCCATGCCTGCAAAGCTGTGATGCATCTTGGGTGCAATGGCGTCCATTGGCGCCATACTTATGGGCGCGCTATTGTGTTTCGTGAGGCCAGGCTTGACATGGTACGCATTCGTGGTGGAATCAGCGGGAACGCGTCGTGGTGAGTGGGCGTGGGCTTGGGCGTGTTCAGGCGCGGCAGGAAGCAGCTGCGGGATAGCGCCGAGCAGAGGATGTGGCGGGACGCTGAAAGTTGCGGGCGGTGCAGAAACGAGCGAGGTGCGGCTCTCGGTCGAGGTCGTGAAGTGAAAGCCTTGCTCGTTGCCCGCACGCTGCCTGAGCGCTTGCGAAAGTTGCGATGGGTCCTGCAGCGTCGAATGTCAGCAGCAGAAGAGGGCCGAATGCGCCGATCAATTGCAAGGGTCTCCGCGTTGTGGCAGGGGCGACCTCTCGCATTTACGCGCTGGCGACGACAACTCACATCGTACAAGACATCGCTCAGCAGAGTAAACGCCTGCGAGTCGGCCATCGCGTTGACATAGTTTCGGACGGTAGTTCCGCAAAGAGTGGAAGGATCACGTCTGACAGACCCCAGTGGGGAAAGACCGAGTGGCGCGTCGCGTGTTCACGTGGGCGCCTTCCTTCTTTGTGTATGACTCGATGACATCAACGGCCTCTGAAACAGAGCACTAAAACGCCCTTCATCTGTCATCCACGTGTTCATGGCAGAATGAGTAGCAAGAGAGAGGCCATGTCTCAAATCTTTTCTGTCTCGGCATCTATATACCCCACATATTCCAGCGTATGATCAACGTTCAACGCCTCTTCTTCGCGTTGACATTCTTGCCTGCGCCAACCTTGACCCGGCCCCCTGCTCGGCCACGGTCACCCGTAAGGATTCCCGGCAAGTAGTCCTGGTCCATAAGGTCGCTTGCCTTCTCCCTCTTCTCCTTCTCCAGCTGCTTGGTGTACTCTTTCTGGTCCTCCGCG
Organism: Epicoccum sorghinum; assembly: GCA_020272525.1. NCBI lineage: Eukaryota > Fungi > Ascomycota > Dothideomycetes > Pleosporales > Didymellaceae > Epicoccum > Epicoccum sorghinum. Next base: position 1,943,731 of record VXJJ01000019.1, read on the forward strand.
AGGATCAGATCTCTTCCCCATCCACCCTTGCCTCCACCGATACCTGTCCACTTGGTGTTGGCCGTGCCGGCGATCGGCTTGGGAATGCTGAACTTGTCGCCTCGCTTGTTGTACGTGTAGTTCTTAGCAAGGTGGATGTGGAATTCGCCCTTGGCGTTGGTGCTGCAAGAAACGCGTGCAAGCGTAGCGCCACCACAACGAGGGCAGAATTGCTTGCTCATGTCCTTGACAATCTGGAAGCAGGCGTGGCAGCGCAGCACCTTGGATGAGAGCTTCTTGATGCGTTGCATGTTGGTCGTGATGAGCTTGAGGTTCATCTGCAGCAGCACATTCTGCATAGCGAAATCAATAGTCATGGTCGCGACATCCATCTGAGTAGGACCCTGAGTACGGACGTTGGCTTGCAAGCCCAAGTCCTTGACCTGGTGCTCAGGAAGGTTAATCTCCGTGATCCACTCTCCATCGTTGTCGTCCTCATCATCAGAAGCAACGGCTGCAAGCTCCTGTTGAGGCTCCTGGGACGAGATGTCGAGCGAGGATAAACCCTGTTCAATCGACGCAGGGCCAGATCCCATGTCTGTTACTTGTTGTGCGGACTCTGAGGTGCTTTCAACCTCAATAGGCTTCTCCTCTGCAAGCAGAGATGCTGGTTGCTCTTGGCTCACATCCTGCACTACAGGCTCCTCAGGCTTTCCCTGGGGCTCGGCCTCAGTCACTGGCTGCTCGAGAATCGTCTCGGCCTGCACATCCTCTGGTTTGTTGTGCTTCTTGATTGGGCCCTTGGACTTCTTCGACTTCTTCGATTTGGTGACAGTTGCCCATTCATCTTCCTCCTCAACCTGACCGTTCTCCAACGCTGCTTGCTCTTGAGCGGCCTTGGCAGCTTCCTTCGCCTCCTTCAGCTTGCGCGCCTCCTCTTCTTCCTCGGGCCTCAGCTTGATCGGCCCTTTAGGTACTGATCTCAAACCCCAATCCCCACCATTTTTCTCGCAGTGAATCTCATAAGCCAACGCCAGAATTCCTAAATCCTGCCTGCTTAGGACAGCGTGATCGCCTGTCTTTTTACTGAAGGCAATGACTGCATCGTAGCTTGCTGGGCTAGGATTGCGAATTTTCAAGAATGGCATCAGCGTGGTCTGCACGCGCATCCTGGTTGCTTCATCTCGAATTTCGGAGATGATAGCCGGAGTGGTGTACAATTCCTCGGCAGAATTGATGATGGTAGAGATCGAGACAACGTTCTTGATCAGTGGGCCAGTATCCAGAATCAGCGAATGGATAGGCTTTTGGGTTGGTTCGACAGCCATTTCGACGACAGAAATAGCGACAGCTCGGTATCGAGTTACCTTGGAGTAACTGAGCACTCAGTTTGCACGATCTAGATTTGAAAACGTCGTTGTCAAGAAGAGTCTTTTTTTTCGCTGGCGAAATTTCACAGCAGTGGCGCGGGGTGTGGATGAAAGCGGGAAGGAGCTAACGGCATTTAGTTTAGCAAAATCTCGTGGTGAGCCAGCCCTGAGAAAGAGCAGGACTCAAAAGTGGCCCTTCCGTAATCTAGCTCCCGCAAAGTCACTTTCAACATCAAGGAACCCTGTATATCATCCTTCGCCGTTGCGCAGGCTGGGCAGCTCCACATCCACGCCCATCCGTACGAGAGAGTTGTGATTGATTGGCGCGAGCGCGACTCATACTTTCTAAGAGATCCAATGACAACATTCAGGGTCCTTGCCTTATGTGATCTGCGGTAGACAACACCCATCCCAAGCGACCTGGTGATGCACTCGACCGACCCTTGATGGCCCTCCAGCGATGTGCACCGCACGTGGCGTAGACGACGGTCATGATCTCCAATAAAGGGTCAATGAGCATACAATGCCGCCACGAACAATTCCGTGGGTGATTCGCTACAGCTCGGACGTCGAGCATCGTGTCCCTCACGGCCCACCTGCGATTCCAAAGGTCAGAGATCTCTGGCTTCCTGGTTCGACGCTCGTCATTCGTGTGGAGGCCAAAATTTATTCAAATCTTCAAATACCAAGCCTAGCTTCCGAGAATCAGTCCAAGGGATCCAGTCTGTCGGGTCGGCTTTAAGCCTCTTCGTCATGAGTCGGTTGCGCCTCCAGCTGCTGCCACCTGCTACACTGCTATGTCAAAAGTGACGGTGACGGAACCGATGAACCTCTGCAGCCGTCAGATGCGGCAGTCTCCTTCATTTCCTGTTCCTCGACTGCCTGAGCGTATCACGTCAAGACTCGAATGGATGGGCGTTGTGTGGCACGCGAAACCTGTTGGCTGTCAACGGTGCTGGAGCGGGTTCCGCGGAGCTGACCGGGATTGCTGATCCTTCAGAACGTTACTGATAGCGCCGATTAATTTTCGAGGGTTTGCCCTTCGCCTGGCCCCTTCGTGACATCAGGATCAAACCATGATCGCACGAGCGCAAGCTCTTGCATACCTGGTGGTGCTCTCATACCAAGTCCTAACAGGGCTTAGGGTGACCGTTCAAGGTTGTTACCCAAGCCAGTAGCTGTCTCGAGGTATTACCGAGCGTCAGTGAAGCGTAACATGAGAGTTATGCTGGAGTCCGTCTTGCTCCGGCCCAAACAAGTACGCACATTCATGCTTTCTCATGTATGTGCTGTTCCGTCAGACGCGAAGCAATTCGGTCCAACTAAAACCGCACTGTCTGCCAGTATGAGGCTATTGGATCAGGGAGGCGATGCTAATCCACGCGCGAGACTCGGGGCGGGTATTCGCTCGACATTCGGGATTGCGGCATGGTCTGCTGTTGGGTACTGGGCCGCTAGGAACGGCTCACGAACATACGCATGACCCTTGGTGACCATGCCACTTCTGTGGCTGTTGACCGGCGACGGTTCGCGAAACGGTCCCTATGGAGGAGTTTGTGCAGTAAGACTCTGTCTCCGGTGAGCGATTGAAGAAACCATGCGGGGACCTACGAATCAGTCAGGTATATCGCTAAGTCGGGGCAATGGGTCGACAGCCGCTGCAAGCGAATATTGCTCCGAGCGGCGTCAATGCTGGTCGGTCACAAATGCCTTCGCCAATGTGCGCTCAGAACGACTGCTGATGTCTCCGAGGGGAAAGAAAAGAAGGCAAACAAACAAGGCAATCATGCAGGAGAAGAGGCTCGACGGCGTTACTCTCCTGACATAATCGCCCCTAGCGTGCAGAGCCCCTGGCTGTGGTCTTCTACTTAATCTTTCGAGTCCCTCAGTCTCGTCAGCGTGTTTAACGCCTGTGTGAAATCGCCCTGCGAAATTGGAGAGCACAAGGCTCAGCTTTTGAATTGATCGTCCCATTTCGTCCCACAACTGCCGACTTCTGAACCTTGGCCGCTGTGATTGGCGCGCGCCCAATTGGCTTCCGATGAATCAACGCAAAGATCCGCTCAGCACCCCTCTTGCTGCAAAGCAGAGCCGCGACCTACAGCGTAGCCCTTCATGTCCGGCGGAGCCGAGGGTGGCTGCCACCGCAACGCTTCCAGACTTCGAGGATGAGGGCTAGATCAGGGAATACTCTCCGTCCGTATTCCTTCGGACTTCCCAACGAAACCGTTCTTAAGTTATTTTCCCGCACCATTCTACCAGTATACGGCAAGCGCTCTCTTGCAAAATCCGTCCAACATGCACAGCATGTGAAGGAGGAAGTTGGTCATCGATTGCAGATGATCTGATGCGTCAAGAGTGCATGGCTGGGACACGCTTCACGGAGCACTGCAGCCGCCGACCCTACGACTTCTGCCGTAACAGGTATGGATGCTGGCGTTCATTGACGCCCCATTGACGCCGCCCCTAGTCAAACCTGTTTCGGTCTGGCTGCCGTCTTTGCGGTCGGCTTAGTACACGCACGCATAACGACATGGGTGGATGCATCCCATTGAGCAGCACTCTTCGATAACTTAGCGAATCGACCTCGAGGCTGACATATTTGCGCCGGATAGGCAGAGTCTGAAGCCATGTCGAACACCTCGAATCGCCAGCATAACCAACTAAAGTCGAACGAAAGCATCGCCCGCGAACGGGTATGAACAAGGCTTGCACTAAAGATAGCGCCCGGACAGAGCTGCGACGCCCCTACCGTTAAGATACTAGGGCGTACGGCACGCGCCCTTCTATCTCATACACCTAGCGGGGTAAGGGAAGTTGGTGCTGTCGAGCTGCCTATCTTCTGCAGCCCATGCATCACCACGTTGCCGTCGTGACCAGCCCGGACTTGTGAACCAACAAATCGGATGATTGCTCGTGCTGGCGTGGGAGGAGGGGAATGTGGTGGTAGATTGTCGGCTGACAAGTTGCGATGGGTTTCCCTTTCGAGCGATGTCGAGCAGAGCCGCATCCTGGGCGTCAACGATAAAGCAGGGTCGGAATTGATGAGATAGTGGGCAGCATCAGAGGCATCTGGGCGTGTCAGCGGAGAACTATCGACATCCAATCATGGCTCACAGAAGGCCAAGCTCGGTTGGTCTCGTTTTGAGATTGACATAACAGTAGCTAATGACAACCTAGGTGTCCTTCCTGTTCCGGATCAACGAACTTCGCGAGAATCCGCTCATGACGCCCGGGCAAGACGTCAATGGACAATGGGCACCAACCGATGCACCTGGTGCAAATTTCATAGCGGAACAAGAGGGAGCGACCAATATCTGGTGGCTCTGTGATGGCAATCAGATTAGAGCCCTCAGTCCCAATGACAATAGACTCCTACAGAGAGCGACACTGTACAAGACATACTCAACATTCTATTGCCACGGCAAAGGCTTCCTGGTCCTTAGAGACAACGCAATCAACTCCACAGGGGGAGAATGCTGGTTCCCCCTCTCCTTCGACCACGACAAACGTGACTACTCCTCGTACTTGACCAACGCCAGGTACGAGCCAGTCTTGCACTGCCATCAGAGAGACAACAAGTGGGTCAAAATGCTGCTGCCAGACGTCAACCACGATCGCTGGGAAGTGGCTGCTCCACATGGAGGTCTCAAAGGAGAGCTGGCTATATTTCTTGCCTTGGTCGCGTTTGCAATCCCCGTCAACGGCTTGCAGCAGTACCTGCCCTCGATGTTCCACAATGGCCGATGGCAGCAGTACGACATGGCGAATGGCAGTACGTGTTTGTTCTGCAAAGCGGAAGTAGGGTTACTGACCCATCGCCACAGGAGATCACAAGCGCGGCGTCATCGTCGAAGTCTATAGGCTTTCATCTCGTCACGGAGGTTCTTCGGCACAGGAACTCGAGGCCTACGAGGAGCATGGCATGTACTACGCCTAGGACTACCGAGGGCAGTGTCGATGCTACGGTCTACCCCCCGGTGACCTGACGTCCGTTCCGTTCCCCGCCAAGCCTCGGGCAGCCCATCCCATCTTACACATCGCTTGCACGCCCCTGTTGGCCGCCTGAATACGTTATCTTATCTCATCTCATCTCATCTCACTTCACCCGATCTGATCTGATCTGTCGTGTCGAAACCAACGTCGTTCCGCAGACGCCTCTTCGCGCCTTTTCCCAATACGTTCCATCACCCCCCCCCCCCTCTAGCACATACACAAGCCACAACATGACCCCACTGCCCTGGAGGCAGAGGCCTCAGAATGCATATTTTCTCTTTTACGCTTTCGATTGAGTAGGGGAGGCTTTTGGCAGACTGGTATGCGAGGTAGTAGTCGTAGTAGCAGCTGTTGGTACACGATACATAAATATGCGATTCTTGGTGTTTTACTACACTATACACGAAGTCCTACTGTGGAATCATGCCTATGTATGTGATGGTTTGGGGGGTCTAGAACGCCGGTCTATGCTGGGATATATATTGTACAAAAACGTAAGTGAACCAAGGTTATAGAGTCTGCGGCTCCCCTCCACCGGTTCAGACTTGGCGCGTCTGCGCCGTGGATCGGAGAGGGGAGTGGTTCCTAACAGCGCTGGGCTGGTGTGGTGTGTATGGGGAGTTCGTACTGCCGCCCGTTCTTCTCGAAAAAAAAAAGTGCAGTCGTCGTGAGAGAATTCTCGCAACGGGCGGCTGTCGAGCCCTTGAGAGGGAGTGCTGCGTGCTCATGGATGAGTCGATTCCGCGTCGTTGCGCGTCTGATGAGAGTCGGTGCCGGAGGCGTAGAGCAGTGCGCGCCGGGTGGCGTGGTAGAGTACAGAGTCGTAGAAATACAGGGTCCCGCGGTCGGTGAAGCGGGTCGAAGGGGCTTCCAGCACGGGCGAGAGTCAGTGATGAGGAACGCGCGCAGTGTGTGCGTGTCTACGCGATGGGCTTACTGCGCTCGTCCTCGGGCATTCTCTGTTGCGCACTTGTCAGCCGTGTGCCTCTCACTTTGTCGCCTTTTCGAACAAATACTCCACAAAGAAGGATATGCAAAACTCACCATGTACGCATCAATCGCCGCACTAAACGCCGCAAACCCCACACACCCCACCGCCACAGCCTGCGGCCCTGCATTCCGCGCCAACACGCCGCCCGTGATGCACCCGCCCGCAACGCCGTTGTACAAATCGTTCTTGGCGCGCAGACCCTCGATCGCGCATTCCGTGCCTGAAAAGATGGCGCCGACTTTGGCGAAGTTCTTGCCCGAGGAGATGGAGGACCGGTACATGTCGCGCAGCCCGTGCTTGAGCTGCTGCTTCAGCGGGAGGTCGGAGATGCCTGTTGTCGCGGTGGGTGAGAGGACGGAGGCGGAGGCGGAGGCGGAAGAAGCAGTGGCTGAGGCAGCAGCAGGGGCGCTGGCGGACACGGCTTGCGAAGCCGCGGCGCTGGGGAGTGTGGATGCGGAGGTGGATGCGGTTGCGCTCGAGGCGGCGGCGCGGACCGCGGACGTGATGGGCGTGCTGGCTGGTTTCGCGCTGCCGGCAACAGCAGCGTTGGATGTCGATGCTGCACCTGCGGCCACGGGCGACGCAGCTGCTGTAGGGAGTGGCTGGCCCATCGGCGTGTCGTATCGCATCGATGCCATGAATAGTCCGAACATGGCACCTAGACCTCCGCCCATGACGCCCGCCATGACTGTTTTCCCTACGCAGGATTCCATCGAGGCTTGGATCTACACAGAGATTCGTGGTCAGCGGTGCGCGAACATATGCGAAGGAGCGTGTGAGGTGATGTGGGCTGTTGGCATACCATCTTGGTCATCTGGACTTCCTGCTCCGACATCCCCGCTGTGGGGTTCATGCCGGTCATCATGCCGTTGGGGTTCTGGGGGAAGGCCATGCTGATGCGTGGTGTGGAGTGGTGTCGATGGCTGCCTGGGGTGGTTCTGGGGTTGCGCTGAGAGAGGTGTCGCCGCGAAGTACGGTAGCGCGGCGATAAGTTTTGCGGAGATCTCGGAGGTGTCGAGGGCACGTGCCAGCCGTGAACTACTTAGGTAGGTACCTACCTACCTAACTCCCCCGGGCCCTGCCGCAAGCTCGACGAGATAGCAGCATCCTGGGATACATTTCGTACATTGAACGCAACTATCCCACGTAAGTAAAAAAAACATATATTTCCAGCCGACAGAGAATGCTGGATCCGTTCCTATACACCCCGCAGATGTACTTGTACTTTTACATCTCCATGCGCGTCTACACCACACTTCTCAGCACCAAAGCCCAACAACATCTCAGCATTGTCACTTCCGGTACTCAAACCCTCTAATCAAGTCCTTGCATCTAACCAACCTCACCCTCTATTCGTTGCTCACATGTATGCACACGGAGTAAGCCACACGAAAGTTCAGCACCCCCCTCCCCCCCAACCAGCCATGACACAACACACACACACACAGGAAAGCACATCCCGCCACCCACCCCCATCGCGAGCTTCGCTCGCTCCACCCCACCGCCCTCCCCGCCCACCATCCCCGGAGATCTCGGAGGTGTCGAGGGCACGTGCGAACTATCCGCCTTGCGCTCGAAATGGTAGATGAACGCCTCCCTCGCTCCTAGCGATAACATCAAAAGTCGTAATTTGATGCATTTTCTGACAAGACTGGTTGAACCAGATTGCTATCGAATTTTTTGGTTCCTAATTTGATGTATTGACATATATAGTTGTATGTTGTTTGTCGAAGTCTTATGCTATGCTTCTCTATATAATGATATCTAACAGACATCTCAAAATGCTAGGTACACGCTATGCCACCAACGCCCGTTCCGACATGCCAGCCCGCTCTCCAATCCACCTCATCAAACCCCTGGCCCCTAGTAATAATGAATAAGAATATGAATAGACATTCGTTCAGACAATGTGGTCTAGCTCGTAGCGTCGTCAATATGTAAAAAGGTAGGTAAGTAAGTTCGTCTATACAGATCGGTCGTCGTTATTCAGATGAGGCTACCGGGCGAACCCGAGCGGCCAATGTAATCGCCCTGCGAGTGGCTGGAGAGGCGCGACTCGGGCGGCGGCGTGAGCTGCTTCTCCCACTCCTTCATCAGATGCGAGGCTGTGCGCTTGAGATTCGAGGGCGAGAGGTTGACTAGGTCGGGCCAGGGGATCGAGTTGCGCTTGGGGTTGTTGATGTTGGTGTCGGGCATGCTCGCCGAGCTGATGGTCGCGAGCGACGAGTTCTTCGAGTCGTGGCGCCGAGGGTGCTGCTTGATCGTCGCTTGCTGCGAAGTGTCTTCGACTCCACCGTCCGACTCGTCCGACTCCGTGTCTGCCGTCTTTGCAACGTATGTGGCGCCGGGGCTGTCCCAGTTATCCCAGTCGTCTTCGAAGCTGTCGCTGTTCCTGGCCGTTTGTCTTTCGGGAGTTCGTGAGGCCTTGGGGGTATGAGTCTTCTTGTTCACGGAATTGGTCTTGGGCTCACTCAGACCATGTTCTGACCAGAAGTCTTCTCCGATCGATTGCTTCTTCTGGACCGACTTTCGCGAGCTTGCCGACCGGTTCAGGGATGGCCTGCTGGCGGATGTGTTTCGAATCACTTTAGCGGACCCATCCCTGTTCTGCGACGGTCCAGAAGCCTCTGCCGCCCCGTTGACAGCTTCATCGCCCACGGTGGCCTGGCGGATGTCTTCAATGAAAGTAAATAGCCCATTGCTGAAGTCGCTTGCAAGCTGCTTCCCGGTGCGCAGGAGGTTGTCTCGCTGTATGTTGCTAAGCCCGCCAAGGTCGCTGTGGTTGTTGCCCGTCACGTCGATGAGCTGCCTTGACACATCAGACGAAGTCGACGACCGTGCAGGAACCGCCGGCCGTGGAGAGGAGGAGCCGTCGTGAGCTTCGGCTGGATGCGGGAAGGCCGGCGCATAGGCTCGGTCAGGCGACAGCAAAGACAGGGTGCGTAGGTGGCGGGAGCCGCTGAAAACCTTCCTCTGCGACGACCTGGTGTTGCTCAGCAGGGCCTTCCTGCGCTCCATCTCGCGCTGCATCCATGAGTTGCCCCCATCCTCATCGTCCTGCGCGGCGTCGATGTTGGCGAGGGTCGTGTTCAATGGCTGCAATTGGGCCATCTTGCGCACGTCATTGCGGCGCTTGTTGGCCTCGTGCAGGGCGTAGTGCTTCTTCAGCGTCTTGAGGTCCTCTTCGGCTTTGCCGAGCTCTTCCTTGAGCTCAAGCACATAGCGCTCTTGCGCGGCAAGCACGGCGAGGATGTTGGTCTCGGGTGACGACGGCTGGGCCTCGGGCGACGGCAATGGCGACGGCGCTGCAACCCAGGACTGGGGCCGCGAGCGCGGCGAGAAGAGTGGAGAGCTACTGCCGGCAGTAGGTTGAATGGGAAACTGTAAGGACAGGCGCTTGCCCTGTCTGACGATATCGGCGTGCGACGTCGACGTCTTGGAACGAGCGTGGGAAGGCATCCTCGATGAGGGCGACGGGGAGGGAGTGCAGAGGGTGGCCGCTGAGGCGAAGGCAGACGGGGAGGAGGTGGTGGAAACGGCGTCCCCCAGGTCCTGTTGAGAAAGACGTTGGCCGGCCCCTGATGTGTTTTCTTGCAGGCGTGGCAGGGACGTCGACCGTTTCCGCGTAATTGTGCGCTCTGGGCTCTCCAGGGCCTTTGCGCCGTCTATGGTCGCGCTCGCGGTCATATCATGCTCCTTCGCGAGCATGCAGAGCAGAGAAGAGAGCCTCAGGCGTCGCGACACGCGGAGCAGAATTAGTGCAGCGGTGGTTGGATGGCTGCCGTTGAGCTCTAGGTATAGCGCTAGGAAGGCCACTGAAACGGAGGCCAGTCGGATGCTGAGAGCAGCACTGACTCTGGCCGAATGCAGCACCCACGAGAACCACGATCTCAGCAAAGGCGGACTGGCAGTGCAAGAACCCATACCAGGAGGCTCGTCGCCGCGTGCATGTCGTAGTGGAGTAGCAGTAGTAAGAGAGGGGTCAATTCAGTTCAGTTCAGATTATTTCAGATTAGGAGACGGTTGCACAGCAGCGGCCGATCCGTAGCTTTTCATGTCGTACCTAGGTAAGTGCTCAGACCACTGCGGTAAACAATCCACTTCATTACCGATTCCCTGTGTTCATGGACTGGCTTGCGGGGCTAGCGCAATTAAGCCGCGTAGAGGCATGCGTGGTGCGCCGACAGGTCAGCTGGTGAGAGGGGAGCTTTGCGGTGTGGTGGGAATTGCATCTCCCTTCACCGCTGCCGCTGTCGTTCAAGACACCCCGACCATCCAAAGCAGCGAAATTGGAAACTTATCTTCACAGTCACAATGGGGCACTGAGGGGCCATCTCCATTTTGTCTCCAGTGCATCGATCGCGAAGCCCAATGCTCCGGGCTAAGGAACGTTTGGCAGAGGGATGATGAAATTTGGAGCGCTGCCCCAGGATCACCGCGGCTTGCCGCCGACTACAGCGACTACAGCGCACCATGAAACATGGATTGCAGCTCTGGCGCGATGAGTCCGTCGCGTCCGTCCCTACCGTCACCTTGGGGACACGACCTTCTGGAACTTAGTACTTATCTCGTCTGTTGCCCGTGTGACGCGAGGCGTCATCGGTCATCGGCGTGAGCGTGAGCGGGTGGGTGCCATTACCGCACCGCAATCATCACTCGCTCGCTACCCACGGCTGGTAAGGCGTGGCAGCCTGAGGCCCCCGCAAATGGCCCAGCGACAGCCAGCAATCCGGCGGCGCAGCTGACAGGTGCGCATGCACCGGCGCCCTTATGCAGGGCACCGGCCAGCGGCCAACAGGAATGACACTGACGCAGGTACGGCGGTTGGAGCTGTTTCGTCGATTGCGGCTCACGCCTGGCGGCGAACAGCAGCTTCTGGTCATCGCCGTCTAGAAATTTTCTGCGACATGGACACCCATCGCTGCCACTGCTCCCACGGCCGTTCTGTGCCTTGGGCGCGTGCGTGCGCTGAAGATCGTGCGCCGAGCGAGCGCTGGCGCGGTTGTTGTGGTACAGGCGAGTGTTGCCCTGGGCGACGGCCCTGGACCCTGCACCGCGTCGCGCTCTAGTTATACAGCTCCACTGTCGCGACTATCGTTCGGCTGCACCACCAGCACCACCACCATTATCATCCTATCTCTATCAGATTCCGCTTGACCGAGGACTGCCGCCGTCCACTGCCCTCAACCTGGCTTCCACCACTGCTTAGACACCCCGAGCGCCTACATTGTTGACCGCCATAGCAACAATAGCTCACACCTCTCCCACAATGGCGGAGAACTACCAGGTTATGGAGGAGCTGGGCAGTACGCGTTTCAGAATCCCGCCAAGATTCTTTTGGACTGACAGGCGCAGGCGGGTCCTTCGGAAAAGTATACAAGGCTATCGAGCGCAGCACGGGCGAGACGGTGGCTATCAAGCATGTACGTGCTCATCAATTGGTCGCACAACATATCAGTACACTCATGCTCACCTGCCTAGATCGACCTTGAGGACAGCAATGAAGAGCTGGCCGACATCCAGGCCGAGATCGCCCTGCTCAGCACCTGCCACAGCCCGTACATCACCGAGTACAAGACCAGCTTCGTTAAAGGCGTCAAGCTATGGATCGTCATGGAATTCCTTGGAGGTGGCTCAGCTGCCGACCTACTCGCCCCAGGACCTGTGGGCGAAGCTCACATTGCCATCATGTGCCGTGAACTTCTTCTTGGCCTCGACTACCTGCACTCAACGGGCAAGATCCATCGCGACATCAAGGCCGCCAATGTGCTACTGACCGACAAGGGCAAGGTAAAACTTGCCGACTTCGGTGTCGCTGCGCAGTTGACCAACATGAAGTCCCAACGTATGACCTTTGTAGGGACTCCGTTCTGGATGGCACCAGAAGTCATTCAGGAGGCTGGATACGACTTTAGGGCCGACATCTGGTCGTTGGGCATCACTGCCATGGAACTGGCCGAGGGCGCACCACCATACGCTGGAGCCCATCCCATGAAGGTGCTCTTCACTATCCCTAAGAACCCGGCCCCACGCCTTGAAGGTGATCAGTTCAGCAAGGAGTTCAAGGACTTCATTGCTCAATGTCTGATCAAGGATCCTGATCGACGTGCAACTGCAAAGGAGCTTCTGGAACACAAGTTCATCCGCAAAGCCGGGAAGATCGAGGCGCTGCGTGAGTTGATCGAGCGCAAGCAGATGTTTGATGCGAAGAAGGACAAGGATGACGTGTCGCACCCCAAGTACTACGAGGAGACTATGTAAGTGGGCCGCTGCTCGATCCCTAGATATGACTAATAGTCTGCAGGAAGGATCTCTCTCCTAAGCTTGCGTCTGATGACTGGACTTTCGACACAGTCAAGGCTGGCACCGTAATGGCGCCTGCTCATCCGACGCTCCGTCACACAGGAAGGAGACGCAAGCTGGCTCGCATACCCTCTGGAGACGAGGAGGCGCCGGCGTCGTTGATGCAACACATGAGCCTAGCTGACGCTCCATTGGGTGCTGCCCCAGATTCGCCGATGCCAGAACGCACTCGAGCTACATCGCGCACCTCATCCACAGGAACCGCATTCCGTGTATCTTCAGGCCAGACGCCAACTGCTCGCCGGGTCAGTGCCAAGCAGCCACTGGGTGTCGACCTCACTTTTGGCAACTCACCTTCGACTGTGCAGCGCTTCAAGCGTATCTCTAGTGGAGACCGCCGACAAGCACTGCGATCGAACCCACCTCCCAGCCAGAACAACGCGTACTCTCCCAACCCACCCGCTGCCGGGTTCCGCCCATCACCACCCAATGCCGATCTCATGTTCGAAGTCAACGATGTCAACAACGAGAACGAGCCTCCAGAGCCCGAGTACCCACCCATGCCAGTGACGAAGGACGCTCTCTACGGACGCCGCGCGTACAGCAAAGTCCTGGACGGAGTCTTCCAGGAGGCCTACGCGGACACAGGTTCATCCCATCAGCGAGAAGCGATTGGACGGGTTGCGTCTGCGTGGGCACAGCTAGATGAGATCGACCCACAGGGCGAATTTCTGCTCTTGAAAGCCATGGTCGACCGTCTCAAGGGCGACTCGAAGCTTGCTGCGGCTCTGGGCATTGAAGTGGCTCGACCGCAGTCACCTATGAGGCGCCAAGGCAGCGACACCACCTACGGCGGCACTACGATTCACGGCAACGACACCACGCGGGTCCGCTCGAACAGCAAGCTCTCTTCCAAATCCTCCTCCATCAGCCGGTCCTCCACCTCAGAAGACTACGACTCACCGTCCACTCCCATCGACACCCCCGCCGGCACTCCCACCGACAGATCCGGCGGCCCCATCAAGGGCAGCAAGCTTGTTCTCGCGCAGAACAACCCGCATCTGAGGTCGCACCGCCGCCGGCAGAGCGCGTTCAGCGTCGGTGAGAAGTCGTATAGCAACGAGTCGCTGCCCCTCGTCGACGAGAAGAAGCTGCCCGGCCACGTCGAGAAGGGCATGGAGCAGCAGGGTCTGCTCGCGGACATGCTGTACGGACAGTGGATGTCTGGGCTGCGCAGCCGCTGGCCTGCAGCGAGCAGCTAACTGAGTCGCTGATAATCCCAGTCGATCAAGCGCCACACCGAGCTGCGGTCCGTAGCGCTGGTCGATGCCCGCACATACGCACACGTATCTGCCCGCATGTGTGCGTGCCTTGCCTTTCTTGCACATATCTTTCACGTCCCTCTTTTTACCTCCCGCTACGCAACATCTCTATCACGATCTACGACACGACATCAAACGACGCTTCACGATTCTGGCGCCTCCCCACCGGTCCCGGAGTCTCGGAGTCTCGTTCGCTGTGCCGCACATTCCGGTTGATAGACCTTTTGCAAACGCGGGAAAACAAGCGACTTTTGCATCATCATCATGGGAAGGCGTTTTTTTTCTGTACAAGCCTTGCCTTCACTGCTCATCATCACATCATACTTTTTGGGAAGCGACATAACATTATTAAAAGCCCTGGCGAATTACTTACTTGCTTATTACTTGGATTTGGATTTGGATTTTACTTCAGACACTCGTTTGGAGGGAGAGGAGGGTGTAGATAGATACGTAGGTAGGTAGATAGATAGCTGAGATGGACAGTGTATAATAAATCAATCCAGAGCTGCATCTTCTAAGATTTGAAAGACGATTCCTGCTATCTGTGTCTTTGTCTGTGCTCCTGCCTTCCTTGCTGACTTCTTACTCTTTCTCTCCTTCGTCATCCATTGAGCCAGGGACAATAGATTGTGGAGCATGCCTTTGCGACATCCAAAACTGTCCCGCACCTTCCAATCCTTACCATCACTGGACTTGGTTCGCACAGGACGGAGCTGGGTGTGAGCAGGCTCTGTCTCGGCTTACATACAGTTTTCATGTTTGAATCCAAGTCCTGCTGCCTTTCTGCGGCCAGCCGGCTGGTTGAGTGGAACTGCTGACCCAGCCCGCGTGAGTGCGTAAGAGATCCTCAGTTTTGTTTTTGGAGCCACGGCTCGCACTACACTGCGGTTCTTGTTGCTGGAGAGAGTGTAAACACAGTGGTATGTCCGGGCATCCATAAGGCTGAAGAAGATACATACAGTTTGCGAACTAGTCCGAGCCAGTGCTATTATCAAACAGCAAGTCTCAGCGCACCAGACGAGATGCACTCATGCCCATTGGTCCAATCATATTCAACCATCCAGGCTGCGTGAAACTGCTCTTGGAGGCTAGAGATTGCAGTGCAGAGTGTCTGTGCACCAGAAATGGGGCATGGCCTCATGCACTGCGATCTCTAGCGCCAAAGACGAGCTGCACTGATGTGTGGCGGGCCGACCCCATGAGATGAGGCTGCTGCGAGTGCTCCTCGACGCTAAAGATTGCAGTGCAAGCAGATAATATAGGGCTATGGCGTCACACCCATATCAACGCCACACTTCAGCGGGCGAGGACAGCCAGAGCAGCTTATGAGCCGCAAGACCAAGTTCTCGGGACACGAGCTGCACGGGTTTCAGCACAGTGGTCCAATCTCGTGCAATTAGTGCCTCTTCAAAATTCGACATCACAGTATGGACTCCATCACAGTAAGGACCCCGTTGCGACCCAACCTTCATTGACACATGGCTTGCCACACTGTGATTATTGGCGTCCAGGTGGGCTCACCTACACGCAGCCTGAGGTCAAATTGTACAAACCGATGCCCTGCGGATCCGTACCATAAGTCTGCACTGCAATTCTAAGCGCTGAAGACGAGCTGAAATGATGTGCAGCGGGCTATATACAAGTTACAATACCGCTTGTAGGTGCTCTTGGACACTGGAAGCTGCGGCCCAAGAGCCGACTACTTAAACTGTTTCGCGGTAAAGGGATAACTTGCAGTGTGTAGTGCACTTCACTGCAATTCCTAGCGCTGAAGAGGACTTACAATGTCAGCACTTAGCTGGATCGGACCATACGGCGGCGCAGTGCGAGCCGCAATTCACCGCATTTTACACTGCACTGCACCCTCTAGCGCCAAAGATGAGCCACGTGAGTGGGTGTTGGGACTGTGTCCAATTCGGCAATCGCTATTTGTGCGTCTTCAAGTATAGCGCCGCACAACACAGTGTGACACAGCACAGTATGTTACGATACAAACAAGAAGATCCCGCGACAGCACCGTTTTCGGATAGATACGATGTGATACCCGAGCTTCTCTTGGGCGCTAGCAATTGCGGTGCAATGCCATCCCCTGCAGTGCAATTCCGTCTTCTTGTGCAGCGGAGAAAAACGCATCACGGTTGTGCTTGACGCGAGTGGTCAGTTCTGCTTTGCACTGCAATTTCTAGCGCTGAAGACGAGCTGTACTACGGTCAGACTGCGCTTACTGCTTACAGTATAGACGTGTTTAATGTATTTGCACGGCACTTCCAAGGTTTTTAGTGCAGAAGACGAGCTGCACACATATCTCGTAACCTTATACTGTCCGATCACGCTGCATATGCGTGCTTCTAGACTCTAGAAATTGCAGTGCAGCGTCGTCTCATCGCATTGATTGAATCTGCAGCGTGCAAAATGGCCAGATCAGCTCCGCATTATACTGTGATTTGTAGGCCCGCTGAGTATACCCATTCTTGTGTATCTCACAGGCGTATTCTTCCAGTACATCGCGTTGTCAGCTCCAAATACGTATTTGACAAGATGCAGGAACCGCACGCTGCAAACGCACTTGAAGTCTCGTGAAGCCGAAAAACAAACTAAGTATATTCTTTGACAATCACGAGCACAAAATGCAATTTCCACCACAAACACTCCTTCCCACCCCGCTGCACTCTTCCACTCTACACCTCTCTTCTCCTCAAACCTCACCCCACCTATCTCAATCTCCACATCTACATTCAAACATCTTCGATTCCACATTGTCCTTCCCCCTTCACCATGACAAGTCCTCTACTCTACTTCTTCAACCCAAACCCCACCGTCGGCGGCGGGAGGTAATACCCCGCAATAATCGTCAAAAACTCCTGCGGGAACGGGATCCTGTGTCTGCGACCAATATACAGACCCCCAGTATCCAGTCCGACCCTCGTCCCATCCACCAGCACCGCAGTCAGCGGCCCGGAAATCGGGCTCAAGAAGACCGTATTCACCTGCACAACACCGGTGTCATAGAACGTCCAAGTGTAGCTCCTGTATACCCTGCCCGATGCGATGATACTCCATGATGCTGAGAACGAGATACCCAGAGAGGGGAGATCCGTCAGGGAAGGGAGTGGCCTGAAGAGATTGGGTGCAGGGAACACGGGTGCGGGACCGCCGCTCTGGCCACCGGGAGCGAGGACTGTGGGGAAGCTGACGGAGATAGGTGAAGGAAGAGGAACAGGAGGGATAGTGGGGAGGTTGGGTAAGCCGCCTAGGTTGTTAGACAGAGTCGGGAGTCCTGGCTCTGCTGATGGGAAAGAGACGTCCAGAGGAAGGGGCAGAGGGACTGGTGTCGCGGTATTGGGGATACAGCCTAGACAAGGCCAGGTCGTGGGCACAGCTGGTGAGGGCGGCGATGGCAATGTCAGCAGCGTCGAGGGCAGCCCGCCCAATCCACCTAGTCCGGTCGGCAGCGGCAATACGCCATTCAACAATCCACCACCTGCAGTCGGCAATGCTCCACTAGGAGATCCAAACAAGCCACTCGGCAACTGCGCAAGATTCGTCGCCAAGTTTGCAAGATCCGTGGGCAAGGGTGCCAGGTTCGTGGCCAGGCTCGCCAAGTTCGTAGGGAGTGGTGCGATGTCGCTTGCTACGCTGGCGAGGTTGGCGGGGAGGTCGCTGGGGAGAAAGCCTCCGAGTCCTGCTAGACCAGGGAGAGAACCCAGAGTGGGAGAGTTTCCAGTCGGGATAGCAGGGACGTCAGGAATGCTGGGAATCGTAGGGATGCTGGGGATAGTAGGCACGCTCGGAATCGTGGGGACAACGCCCAGCAATCCACCCACCGCACTTGGCAGCGCAGAAATGACCTCGAGCGGTATGTTGCCCAGCGCATTTGTGGGGAGAGAGTTGAGGATCGATGAAGGGAGGGCAGTAAGGTCGGCTGGGGAGACGCCGCCGAGGGTGTCTGTGGGCAGAGCAGGCAAGACAGGTTCAGCGGGGAGAGTAGGGATAGAAGGCAAGTTCAGTTCTAGCCCGGCACCGACACCGACACCCACACCAAGACCTACGGTAGGCAGCACACCGTTGAGTAGACTGTCGACGGCGGTGGGGAGGTTGTCGAGCGCAGATGGGATTGCGTCTAGGTTGCCTAGATTGGTTGGGACAGTGCCAGTAGGAAGAGAGCCGAGGACGTCTGTGGGAAGATCTGGAACAGAGCCAAGATCTGTAGCCAAACTTGGGACAGCACCCAGCACATCAGTAGCAATCGAGCCCAGATCTGTGGGGACAGTGCCTTCTGTAGGCAGGGCTCCTAGAAGATCAGAAAGAGTGGGCAGATCCGTAGGAAGCGCACTGAGCACATCTGTAGGCACAGCTCCTAGCACATTGCCTGGGAGGTTGCTGAGCACGTCGGTGGGGAGTGCGCCGTTAATTAGATCGCTGATGGCAGTGGTCACGGCGCCTAGAACGTCTGCCGGAAGCGTGCCCAGATCTGTAGGCAGAGCTGCGATAGGGTTGGTGAGGACATCTGTAGGCAGACTGCCGGTGAGATCCGTGGGGAGAGAAGATATGATACCATTCGTCAGCGCACCAAGGTCAGCCAGGCCGCCCAGAACGTCTGGAGGTAGACTGAGAAGAGCGTCGACAGGTAAGGAAGAGAAGGCGTCAAGAGGGACACCTCCATCAGGGTTTCTGGGCAGAGTGTTGAGAACCTCCTGAGGCAAACTACTCAAGAGACTGATAGGTACACCGCCATAGCGATCCAGCGGCAGCAAAAGGCCGAGATCAGTGGGCAACGCACCAGTGAGATCGCTAATAGCAGACGGGATGGCGCCGGTGAGGTCTGTGAGAGATGCGATCGGGTTCGTCAAGATCTCTGTTGGCAGAGCGCCCGCAAGATCTGTAAGAGCTCCGGCTGGGTTCGTGAGAACTTCTGTGGGCACGCCACCACCAAGCAGGTCACTGACAGCAGAAGGAATGATGCCAGCAAGATCCGTAGGAAGCGCGTTCGTAAGGTCCGTAAGAGCATCTGTGGGCAGACCGCTGCCGAGAAGATCACTAACGACAGAAGGGACGGGGCCGAGGATATCAGTAGGGAGAGCGGGGACAGCAGGCAGCTCGGTTGGGAGGTTGCTCAAAACTTCCGTGGGCAGAGCCGCCAAATCAGTAGGCAATATGCTGTTCAAAATATCTGTGACACTTGGGATAGCCCCGAGAATGTCCGTAGGCGCAGCTCCCAAGAGATCAGTTGCGACTGAAGGCAGGCCCCCGTTGAGTAAATCGCTGACCAGATCGGCGGGAAGAGAAGCCACAGCGGTGTTGACAGGAAGAGCACTCAGTACGTCTGACGGGATAGCGGCTAGATCCGTAGGTAAAGCAGTCAGGATTTCTGTGAGGAGACCGCTGTTGAGCAGATCGCTGACAGCCGTGGGAACAGCGCCGAGTAGATCAGTTGCAAGAACTTCAGATGGCAGGGCAGCAGTAGGGAGGGCGCCGAGGAGGTCAGATGGCTGGAGAACAGTCGGCAAAGCGCTCAGGATATCAGTAGGCAGTGCGGCCAGATCAGAAGGAAGGATCGTGGCCGGGAGAGCACCCAGATCAGTGGGGAGTGCACTGAGCACGTCAGTGACCAGGGCCGTCGAAATGGCATTGGGAAGGTCGCCATTGAGGATATCGCTGACGACAGGGACCCCTCCAGTTGGGATAGCGCCCAATATATCGCTAGCTAGCGCACCGAGTCCAGAAGGCAGAGCAGTTTCGAGCACGTCTGTCGGTATAATGGTAGTGAGCGGACCACCATTGAGGAGATCACTGATAGCAGCCGGGACAGGGCTCAGGATGTCAGTCGGCAGGGCCCCAAGAACATTGCTCGCCAGAACGTCGGTCGGCAGAACGTTTCCGAGAACGTCTGTTGGCAGTGTGGGAAGGTTGACTCCAGCGCCGACTCCAGCACCGACTCCGACTCCGGCTCCAATTGACGGCAGAGGGAGTCCGTTATCGAGGAGGTCACTGACAACAGACGGGGCGGTACCCAGGACACCAGTAGGAACAGCGCCTGCAAGATTTGTCAATAGAGGTGCGACAGAGATGTTGAGTACATGTGTAGGGATAGCTGATGGTAACGCACCTAGGATCGAGGATATCTGGGGAAGACCAAGACCTTGGAGCGGCGCAATCTGCGAAGGCTGGATAGGCCCAACCTGAGGAGGTGCAAGGAGAGGCGGGATGATTTGAGATGGCAGAGCAAGAATCGAACTCAACGGCAGTGCGGGCAAGCCTCCCAAAAGCGGGTTTGAACCTGCAGGAGGTGTAGGCTGAGATCCGCCAAGAAGACCGGGGATGATGTTTCCGAGAGACGGCACCGTCAGTTCACCAAGCGGAACACCGGAAGGTACGAGGATGACATCTGCAGTGCCTGTGGGCAAGACAAAGCCAAGAGGAAGCGATGGTATCAGCGTAGCTGCAGGGCCCAAAAGCTCTTCTTCAGAAGGTGCATCAGGACCTGGAGTGAGTAATGGCGCGAGGGGCCCGGTTATGGCTGCCAAACTGGACACAATCGCTGGGAAGTCCTGAACTGGCGCGATCGCTGATGGCAGAGCCAGAGATGGTAGATTCTCAGACGGTACGCCGAGTGTAGGCAGAGCGAGAGGAGGTAGAGCTTGGGTTGGCAAGGCTGATGAAGGCAATTCCAGAGAGGGTAGAATCTCTGAAGGCAGGGCCACAGTAGGTATAGCGACAGGCGGCAGCTCGACAGGCGGCAGCTCGACAGAAGGTAGATCTAGCGATGGCAGTGCTACGGAAGGCAATGTCACAGGGGGGATTTCCACAGAAGGAAGGGCCAACGAGGGCAGGGCCAACGAGGGAAGAGCCAACGAGGGCACCTCAATAGACGGCAGAGCGGCCGAAGGCAACTCTAGAGAAGGCAGAGCGACTGAAGGCAACGCAACAGAGGGAACTTCCAATGGAGGCAGAGCAACTGAAGGCAGAGCAACAGATGGCAGAGCAACTGAAGGCAAAGCGACAGATGGCAAAGCGACAGATGGCAGTTCTAGTGGAGGTAGAACCTGAGATTGGAGCGCGACTTCAGAGGGCAGAGCCAAAGTAGGTAGGGCCAAAGAAGGTAGCTCGAGCGAAGGCAGGCCAAGTGTGGGCAAAGCCACAGAAGGCAGGGCTACCGGGGGCACAGCCACGGAAGGTACAGCCACGGAAGGTACAGCCACTGAAGGTACAGCTAGAGAAGGAAGGATCTGTGGCAAGATCTGAGATGGCAGTATTTCTGATGGTAGCGCTACAGTGGGCACGGCCAACGAGGGTACAGCCTGAATGAGAGAGGGAACTAGCGCAGTAGGAAGTGCCACAGATGGTACCTCCAGAGACGGCACTGCCAGGGAGGGTACAGCAATTGAGGGCACTTCTAGTGAGGGCAGAGCCACGGTGGGTAAAGCCACGGGTGGTACCGCCAAAGAAGGCACTTCGAGAGAGGGTAAGACTAAAGGAGGTACCGCAACGGAAGGTACAGCGAGCGAAGGTACTGCCAGTGAAGGTACTTCTAGTGATGGTGCTGCCGCAGAGGGTATCGCAAGAGATGGCAGGACTAAGGAGGGTACTGCTACCGAAGGTACAGCCAACGAAGGCACGGCAAGACTGGGTATTGCGAGACTGGGCACTGCGAGACTGGGCACTGCGAGAGAGGGCACAGCAAGTGACGGCACAGCCAAACTTGGTACAACCAAGGAAGGTACTTCTAACGAAGGTGCAACCAGCGAAGGTACAGCCAGAGAAGGTACAGCCAGCGAAGGTACAGCCAGGGAAGGTACAGCCAGCGAAGGTACAGCCAGGGAAGGTACAGCCAGGGAAGGTACAGCCAGCGAAGGTACAGCCAGCGAAGGTACTTCCAGAGATGGTACTGCCAGAGAGGGTACGGCAAGAGAAGGAACTGCCAGAGAGGGTACGGCAAGAGAAGGTACTGCCAGAGAGGGTACGGCAAGAGGCGGAACTGCCGCAGCCGGAGCACTTGGAGAGACTGTTGGCAGCGCAATGCCTGGGAGGCCGAGGCCGACTTGCCCCGATACAGCCACGGCAAGGGATGCACCCACTGTCTCTGGCAGAACGTTCAGCGGACTTGCCAGAATAGAGTCAATGATAGGGAGAATGGGGCTGACAATAGGAAGTAACGGACTGAGGGGCAACACTGGAGCCGCTGTCGTTGGCAACACCGCGTTCACTGGGGAGCTCAAGATCGGAGCAATGATATTCGTTGGTACAAGCGCGCCAATTGTTGAGAGTAGCGGTACGACAGGAGCCAAGGGATTGTTCACTATCGGTGTTGAGAGCGATGCCGGAGAGGCCGCACCGAGAGCTGGCAGAAGTGAAGCAATAGTTGGGACCAGATTTGTCACTGGAGATAACGGGAGAGCACTCGCTACAGGTGCCAGAATCGGGTTCAGTATCGGTGTTGCGAGTGTTGGCAGCACGGCGGCAATCGGGGAAGTCAACGCAGGCACTGCTGATGAGGGAACCGCCAAAGATGGTACTGAAGGTGCTGCTGGAGATGGTACTGCTAACGAGGGTACTGACAAGGATGGCAGATTTACAGTAGGTACTGCCACAGAAGGTACCGCTATCGAAGGTACGGCGAGACTAGGCGCTGCCAGAGAAGGTACTGCCAGCGAGGGCACTCCAGGTGAAGGTGTAGCTAGAGTCGCCACAGGCTGAAGCACTGAGGAGATGACTGGTATGACAGGAGCGACTACAGGTGAGACGACTGGCGCTGCGGAGGATACGACGTTTCCGATGAGCGATGGAACCTGGCTCTGGATCAGTTGGGATAAGATTGGAATGACAGGTGGAATCAGTGGTGCTGCAGCCACACTCGATACAGAAGTCGGAACTTGAGGAATGGTGGTGCTTGGTAGAGTCGGGATAGCTGGTATCGTCAGTACCACTGAAGGAGGCGGCAGAAGAGCGTTGACCAGCGACGGAACGACGCTCACAACAGACGGAACTGCGCTGACCAACGGCGTCAGTACATCTGGCACAGGCGCAACGACAGAAGGAGCAATATTTGCAACAGGCGACACTACTGCGGGAACGACATTCGCAACAGGAGAGACCACGGCGGGAATTGCGTTCGCAACAGGCGAGACTACCGCAGGAATGGCGCTCGCTACGGGCGTGACAATAGCTGGCACGACGTTCACCACAGGCGAGACTACCGCAGGAACGACGCTCGCAAGCGGTGAGACTATTGCGGGAACGACATTCGCGACAGGCGTCACAACCGCGGGAATGACACTCGCAACAGGGGAGACCACCGCAGGAATGACGTTCGCAACAGGCGAAACCACCGAGGGGACGGCATTCACTACTGGCGTGAGTATTGACGGAACTG
Source organism: Epicoccum sorghinum (assembly GCA_020272525.1). NCBI lineage: Eukaryota > Fungi > Ascomycota > Dothideomycetes > Pleosporales > Didymellaceae > Epicoccum > Epicoccum sorghinum. The sequence goes on from VXJJ01000019.1 coordinate 1,967,062, forward strand.
CGTTCACTGCAGAAGTGAGCACAGATGGAACGACGTTGACCACAGGCGAGACGACTGATGGAACAGCGTTCACAACGGACGTAAGCACTGATGGGACTGCGTTTACCACGGGCGTAAGTACTGATGGAACCACATTGACCGCCGGTGTAACCACGGAAGCAACAGTGTTCACTAGAGACGGAACGGCGTTGACCACAGTTGGGACAACATTAACCACAGGGCTCACAATTCCGCCCAAGAGAGGACTGAGCAGGTTGGCCGTGGTTGTCGGAGAGCCCAGAACCGGCCCAAGAAGGTTGGGTAGGAGAGCATTCGCCGTTGTGGCCGCAGTCGTCGGAGCAGTGGAAGTGACAGGAGGTACGACAGCAGCCGGCGTAGACACACGGACTACAGATGCTTGGAGCGACACAGAGGCTCCGAGCGACACCGCGGGCAAGAGATTTCCAACGACAGGTAGTACTCCAGCCACCGCAAGGGAAGAAGTTATCGGTGCAGCAACAGGTGCAACTGCAACCGACGGCGTGCTCACTCTAGAAGATGATGTAGTCGCTGGCTGTAGTAAAGGTAGCCCAAGTATATTGAACGCAGCCTGCGTTGTCGTTGTTGCTGCAGGTGGTTGTATATTATTGCCGCCAATCGCAAAAGCATTGAATCCTCCTGCCTGCGTTGAGGTCGACGCTGGCTGTGTTGATGTTGCTGTCGAAGCTGGTGGCTGTATATTACCACCCAGCGCGAATGCATTGAATCCTCCTTCAGCGACTGAAGAGCTCACAACCGCCGGAACAATTGGGGAGCTCGCGATTGGGATCACTGTTGCTGGAGTTGGCGATGTTGTGGGCAAGGTCGTAACAGGGGACGACAATGCTATGACTGCAGCTGGGGATGATGGGGCTACGACAGGAGGAATCACAACCGACAGTGAAGCGCTTGCTGGAGCTGAAGCTGAAGCTGAGCTAGCAACCGCTGCTGGAATGCTTGATGGTGCAGCTGAAGATGTTCGCAGACTCGTCAAAACAGACGGGGTTGCTGCTAACGGTGGCCCTACAAGGGCAGCTGGACTAGATACTGCAGCAGACGATGCTGCTGCGACGGATGATGGAGCCGGGGCCGCAAGTGGTGTGCCTATGAAAGCTGCTGGAGCGGAGGAGGCTGCTGCTGGTACTCCGACTATGGTCGCCGGAGCAGAAGAAGTGGCTGCTGCTGGTGCTCCAACGATAGCTGCTGGCGAAGATATACCTGCAGGGTTAGGTGCGACTGCGGCCACTCCAAATGGCGAGCCCACCGATGTGGATGGAGAGGAAGAAGAGGCGACGCCATAGTTCGAGTTCACGAAAATCTGCGATCTACCACTGCCTCCACACGTCTGTGCTGTATTTCCAGAACATGGAGTCTGGCACGTGCTGTCCGTAATGGGCGTAAGAGGAATATTAAGCGTGTTGCCGCATCGACAGATGACTCCATCGTTGACACCGGCATACTTGTAGCCAGCACAGAATGTTGTACATGAGGCGTATGTCAAAGAAGATGATGTAGCGAATTTATCAGTCAAGAGATATCGAGGAAGTCCACCGGGAAGCGCAAGACCAGAAGGTATTGGATCGGAGTAACAGCCCAAAAAAGAATAGCCAGGCACTGAAGAGTTATCTGGTACCTACACAACTTGTCAGATTCAATGATCACGCAATGCAGTATGCCCAGCTCACGGGCTAACTTGCGGCACGCGACTCAGAAGACCAAGGACTCTTCTTGAGACGTAGCTTGGAAAAAATACTTACGGCGGCAACAGCACGATTTGCAAGGCGTCCACGCGTCTCTTGCGTGTCTGAAAGTACATTGGTAGGGAGACCGAATACGGGACTCGTAAGACAATATAAGCAGATGAGGAGCCATCTGTAAAGCTGACTAGAATAGCCGCGACAGAGCAACATAGCTATTGTCGCAGTAATTCAGAGACGAAGTTTCAAACATCTCAAGGCGTCCCAGGCGGAGTTCAGCATTAACTTATTCAAGCTCAGGTGGTGCTATCAGGAATGCAGTACGGAATGCAGGGATGCGACCCAGAACGCGACACTACCAATGCACGTGCTCCGAATTGCGAATTTGTCCACCAGAAATCAGGAAACTATCGCCGATCCGTGAATTCGATTGGTGTCTCAGATCATGTGTGGTTTAGCGCGTGGGGATGCCGGGAGGAACGGGTGTAGAAGGAAAGAATGCTACTGAAGACTCGCCATCATAATATAACCTCCGCGGGCCACTTCTCGATGTGCTGAGCAGGATTGCGATTGCCAAAGAAGCAATGCCATCAACTTTTCTATCACGGCCAAGCGCACCTACTACCAGAGTTCGGATAGCAGATGCGCACTCACATCTCTGACTATGGTTCGGACAGGATGTTCTCTCAGGTCGAGTAAATATTCGGACCGTTCGGTACTGCTACGAAACTTGTCGGGTCCCTTGTCCGGAAGGATGTGACGGCAATAGAAGGCAGACGATAGTCGTGTTGTGGTACACAAGGTAAACCATTCCACCTGCAAGCCCACGCAACTGGAAAAAACACACGAGCTGATAAATTACAGTCACTCGAAGCGTCCAAAATCAATAAGTGTTCTGTCGAGTCTCCATCAACCATATTGCACCAGCGTTTCTATACTCCTTAAAAGCAAGGAATGTGAGCTTGGATGATAAAGAAACTTCAATTGCCCTGGGCAGTGATTTACGAAGACAAACAGTTGATCAGAGGGTACTTTATCAACTACTGAAACTGCTGGTGTGTATCAAGAAGACTAACTCATGAACATATACACTAGTTCAGCGGGATGTGTGCACATCGATCATTCGCATCGAAATGGATATAAAAATGTTGTGGTAAAGTAAACAAATCACGTCACAGCTCGGCGCCTGAATTGAAGGTAAGGCCCTTCGGTCGAGGCCCCGAACGTATCATAAAGCTGAAATTCCTTCCTTCTGTGCCTTCCAGGTCCCAACTGCTCAGAACCGGCACCAATTTCCGCCAGTGCCGGATCGTCTGAGATTCTGAAATCGCCAGACCAGAGGATAGTAGCCATTGCGATCAAAACCTCGTTAGTTGCCAGTGTCATCCCTACGCAATTCCTCTCTCCTACAGAAAATGGTGCCCAAGCGGCTTTTGTCTTTTGCACAATCTCCTTATCTTGAAGCCATCGCTCCGGATTAAAGTCGAAGGAGTCTGGATGGTATGACTCGTTGTGGTGTAACGCGTAAATTGTCGTGGCAACTTCGAAGCCCTCGGGGATAAGTATACCACAAATTACGGCTCCTCCCGGTCCAGCTTCCCGGTAAAGCGGCGTTGTTGGTGCTGGTGAAACCCTCATTGCCTCGCACAAGCAAGCTTTGAGATAGACGCACTTGGTCAACATGCTGTTCATACCGATGTGTTCTGATGTTTTGAAGATGCTCCGCACCTCCTGCGCAGCTTTTTGGTACATTTCTGGCCAGCGCGACAGATACCATAAGAGACTTGTCATTCCAGTAGTGATAGTACCACTTCCAGCGATCAGTAAAGTGGTCATCTCCGCTGTGAGATCACCGTCACTCAAACCTAAACTGGTTTTCGGGTCTCGGTAGCGAGCTATTGCAACGATCATGTCGTTCTCGTTGGCTGAATCTTCCGATTGCTTAAGCTCTTCCAGTCGTGTTGCAATCCAGGAGCTTAACAATGTATGCCACTGTTTTCCCAAACGGGCGATTTCGGGTAGCAAGAGCTCCCCAACCTTCAGAGGATTAATAACCCCGCTGTAAAAGGCTTCTGGCCATTGCATAGCGAGCCCCATGCGAGCAAAGTTTGCCTTTCGTGCTGGGTTATACTTTCTGTTCTCAGAGCTCGTTAACATGACTGTAGATCGACCTACTGTGAGATCTGCAATGAGGTCAATGGCGAAGAAGGCGCTCCACTGGGTGGTTTCGCGAGGCTCACTCCACTCATTCGATGTTGCTGAACCGAAGAGAGCCTTGCAGTAATTCGCGACATGTTTAAGTATCTTCGGCTCTGATGCACGCATCGCTTGCTCAGAAAAGCCTTGTGAAATGACTTTTCTTCGCAATGCATGCAATTCATTGCTCGCTGCATTGAAGACACTGGGCAATGGTTGAATCTAACCTTAGTGTTAGCAACATGCTTTGGCTTTGGCGCAGTGCCGTACCCTCATTCCCGCATAGGCTCTTCCTTTGAATAGATTGTTTTTACGGCCGTATATTTCTACGAACTCTGTCAGAAACTGCTCGAAGATAACTCGGCCACGCCAGTACCTTCCATGGACTCTGGACTGTTGAACAAGATGCGATCAGGCCCATACCGTACGACAGGACCTGGACTTGATCAGACTCTACTCAGTTCCTATATGTCTGGCACTTGATATACGTACCATATTTTTCATGTAGGCCCTGGATCACGACATGCGTATTGCGTGTTGCGGCATGGTATGCGCTGTACGCATTTGAGATTTTGGCTAACAAAGGCCCTGGGACATGGGAAAAGGCATGGAAATAGATTCGTCGGATGCAAACAATAAATATGTATAAAGCAACTAGCGCAACAACAGAGCCAATGGTCTGGGTTGTGAAGCTCATTGTCTCGCCGAACATGTACACTACAATTAGTGCAATGACACAGCCAATAGCTTGTATTGTAGATCCGAGGAGATTAGTGATGTCGACGACAACGCTGTAGCCCATTGCCGCCTTTGTAGTAAAGCTACCGAAAGGGAGCTTGTTGATTTCGAGACTTTTGCGGCGGGTCCAGCGGATGCGACCATCGCCCAGGACGAAGAAGAGGCGCCCCACCTCGCACCGTAACCCCGTCGATCGTATGTCAGCAGGGTTACGTGTGACAGACCTGCGGAAAGTCTCGGTGGTAAGCACTTCCTGGATCGAGAAGGCGACTCGACCTAGGCTGTTGGGAACACCAACACCGTGAGGCACAGTCCAAGCCACTTCTAATCTCGTTGGTGGCGCGACATGATACCTAGGCATCAGCCAGGGGTGGACAATAGCGTGATCCTGCATTCGCAATAAACGTTCCGATTGGTAGAATTTGTAGAATCTTTTCATGGCTTGGAGCAAAGCTCAGCTTTTGTCAACTTCTCGAAAGTAGTGTGAGTTTGATGCCGGAGAGCATCGCATACCACAGGTATGTCTGTTCAAAAAATGGAGATCGCTGCAATCACTGTTATCACTCTTATCACTATTGTGAGGCCAGCATTTCTTATTTGCAAAAGCCAGTCTCACGCAGTCTAGGTCATATCCGTTTTTGCACACAGATTGATGCTCCATCCGCTAGCATCACATAAAGGACCTCTTCTTGCGCGCATCACAGCATGGCCCAACTGGTTTCATGCTGCTAAAGGCGATCGACATATCTGGCTTCTACATCTTCATTCTCAGTACGGGCCAGCTGTACGATTTGAACCCAATTCGGTATCCTTCAATACACCATCAGCTGTGAACTCTATCTATTCATCTCGGCATGCCAATGTTCGCAAAGGAGACTGGTACCAGTGCATTAGAGACTTTGCATCGGGCCACGAGTCCACCATTACCGCTCGCGATAAAGCCAGACACGCTTTGAAGCGACGCATACTCGCTCATGCATTTTCCGAGCGGGCTCTTAAAGAATTTGAGCCTAGGATCAAACTCTTGACTGGTAGTTGGCTGCATCAGCTGGATCTGCTCAAAAGTAAAGGACACAGTGTCGACTTTGCAGCGTGGTCCAACTACGTCATCTTCGACATTCTGGGTGATCTCTGCTATAGCAAAGACTTTGCTTTGATCAGCTCTGAACAAAACCGATACGTTACGCAGCTACTCCCGTGCACTACACGCAGCTGGTATAAGCTCGGCTATCACCCCTGGAGCCATCCGTTAAGATATCTTCTCTTCAAGACAGGTCTCAAGTCTACCCTGGGAAGTGCAGTCACCCGTGACAATTCAAAATTCCGCGACTTTTGTGTCGCGGCCTTGATGGAACGCGTAAAACTAGGTGCAGAGCCTAAGAGATCAGACTCAATCTCCCACGACATGTTCGATCATCTTCTCAAAGCGAAAGATCCAGAAACTGGAGTTGGCTTCACCATGCCTGAATTAGGTGCAGAAAGTACGCTGTTGATGATCGCTGGAACCCACACTACTTCCGTCGCCATTGCAAGTGCTCTGTTCTACTTGACAAAGAACAAAGAGAAGTTGCAAAATCTCACAAGAGAAATTCAAGCGGCATTTGCCTCGTTTGAGGACATGAACTACCAACAGCTCGCCAGCCTTCCATACCTTCGTGCTTGCATCAACGAGACTTTACGGATGAGCCCTCCGACAGCAGGTCATCTTCAAAGAGAGGTTATGAGGGATGGCATTGAGATCGATGGCAGCTTCTACCGATCAGGCACGAACATAGGTGTCTCTGCGTACGCGTTGCAACACAATCCATTTGTTTGGCCAGACCCCAATGAATTTATTCCTGAGAGATGGCTGCAAAGTAATGGCAAGCATCTTTCAAGCAATCAACCGGGACTGTTTGCTTTCAGTTCCGGGCCTATGGGATGCCCCGGCAAGCAGCTTGCGTATATGGAGATGTCTATCGTAATTGCTATGCTCATTAGTCAATTTGACATGATTTTGGATGAGGCAGATGCAGCCAGAGAGGATTATGTGCTCCAAGATTGTTTCGTGGGCCAGGGTCAAGGGCCTCACATCTTTTTGCGTCAGCGCACAACCTGCCAATCGGAAGTCTCATAAATCAGTCATCACTGGCTCAGTAGGCCTTGTGTGAATAAGATTAGTCCTTCACTCGCTTTGGTAAAGCTCATTTAATTGTCACGTATATATTCATCGAAGACTGTCTACAATTTCATGCTCTCTACTGGTCCTGCAAATAAAATTCCACGATCAACTGTGTCACTCCAGTCTTTTTCAAACCATGTCTCAGGAAACTACAGCCAAATTCCAGTCCGCCAGTGACTACACCATCGCTGCAAATACTGTCACTAATCTGACATGTTATTACAAAGATACTTATGAGGAAATCATTCAACGATTCCGCTCTCAAGTTCCCAACATCGATGTGTCGCAAATTCGGGCAGCGACCAGCGCCCAGAACATTATACGCGTCCTTCAAGCCACCAACTCCCCCTCGGGTTTCGTCCTCTTTGCGGACTACAATCATGCCGGATGGATGCGGCACTTCGCTACCCGGGAGACTCCCTTAAGGCGTGCTCAGCGATTCACTTTCGGGAACCCCCTGTACGCCTTGCCGATATTGCAACGTAACATTGACGTGGCACTGCACATTCCGCTTGACTGCTGCTTTGTTGAAGAGCTAGAGGACAAGAGGGTGAAACTAGTCGTCACGCTGCCAGTTAGTCTTGTTGATGCTGATAGTGCTGACGATGGGGTGAGGCATGCACTAGCCGAGTTGAAGGACAAAGTGATTGCATTGATTGAATGTCTTGCGCCGTAGCCTTGCATAAACGAGAGTGCTTAGCTTGGGTAGATGCAGAGAGGTCTGAATGAGGTATAGCTTAGCGAGTGGGATACCTTACTGAGCAATCTGGCTCCTCCGGAGTATTTAGCCGGAGGTGAGCTGCGGATCCACAAATACGATCTGCCTGGCCAATCAAGAATTGGAAGAATGCACCAAACCCACAACTTTGATCGTTTATGCTCCAAAGCAGCGATCTTCCTGCATGACGCAGTCATAGACTTGACTTGTCTCGTGCATGTGAATTCAGCTCTTGTTCAAGTACTGGCCAAGGATGACTCGTAGCAGTACGACTATCAGTCACATTTCGACTGGCTTCTTATTGCCTTCTGGTACATCCCTCAACATAAGATTACGTCTGACCGCTTCACTCCGCCCGAGCGGCCAATTCACGAATCGAAAATCGTTTAGTGCTGACTGAAAGAAACATCCTATGTAGCTTACCCGGTCTCCGCCGACGAGTCTTTTACTATAGGTCTCACATGTTGGATCTCTTTCAATACTAAGGAACCAGGCTAGTCCTCGCCTGCAGCAACCTTCCGACCCTTCCAACCCTTACTGTACGCAGACAATACTATACGCCAGATCATCGTGGGGTTTGCTGGGATTCAGATCCGTGGCACTATTTGCTGACATCGGCGAAGGCAACAGCCGTGCCTCTGATACGCAGCTGCACCTCAACCCAGGGTTAAGCACAGAGGGTGAGGGATCCAACGCCGATGCTGATCAGATTGAGATGCATGACCAACCTTCGATGTGCAATGATGCCAACCATGTCGCAAGACTGGTACATGGGAACTGCAGAATTGCGGCAATGCCCGTGTCTGCCTCGTCAGCCGCCAGAGCGACCCCATTTACCTGTGGCTTTGTTATAGCGGTATCTCTGAATCGTGTGGGCACGCATGAGAAGTGTTTTCACTGATTCGACGTGCACTTAAAGCTATAAAGTTGATTGCAGCTTTCGGCAGCGGGACAGAGAGGGCTACAACGTAGTACAACTTCAGTCGAAAATGGAAGAGAAACGGACCGGCTTTAACTCCCACAAGGAGCCTCATCCCTCTGAGCTGCTCGATGCTGGCGTAGGTGATCCACAGTCCTCACATAGATCACGACAGTGTTCATCTCATGGACCCCGTAAAAACACAGTTCATTAAAGACTGATTCAAATTTTAACAGACAATCAACAACGCCATCAGCATCAAACACCTCCGCGCCGCTATCCCCAGCTATTGCTTCCAGCCCTCCCTTCCCTGGTCCTTCTTCTACCTTATCCGGGACCTCACATACAGCACTCTCCTCCTCACTGTCCTCTATTACACACTCTCCGCGCCAGTCGTTCAGTCCTCCCCTTTCCTCCATTATACCACCCTCCTCACGTACGGAATTTGCCAAGGCATAGTCTGGACCGGACTATGGATAATTGCGCACGACTGCGGTCACAGCGGCTTCTCCAATTCCGCGCTCCTCAACGACACCGTCGGCTTTATCCTCCATTCCTTCTTGCTCGCACCCTACTTTAGCTGGAAATCAAGCCATCGGCGGCACCATATCTACGCAAATCACATTGAGAAGGACCTCAACTACGTCCCCCCTCAACGCCACGAATACGCCCGGAAACTCGGTGTAGCGTGGGATAAGGTCGAAGAAGTGGGCGAAGACGCACCCGTGGTCCTGTTCCTGCGCATCATTCTCCAGCAGCTCATTGGCTGGAACTGGTATATCCTGTCCAACATCACCACGCCCTCGACCGCGGTGGTGAAACCCGGACTCTCGGTGTGGCGGTACTCGCACTTCGATCCTTGGGGGGGTATGTTTCGGTCCAGCGAAGTGCGCGCGATTGTGCTGAGCGACATTGGGTGTCTCGCCACGCTAGGGGGACTCTACTCGCTTTACCGCTGGTTGGGCAGCGCGGAGATGGTGTTCTGGCTGTACGTCGTGCCGTGGTGCATCGTCAATCACTTCATTGTTATGATCACCTACCTGCACCATACCCATGCCGATGTGCCCAAATACCCGGCTGAGAGCTGGACGTTTCTGCGCGGCGCTACAGCAACCATAGATCGCGATTTTGGCATCATCGGGACACATTTCTTCCACCATATCTCGAGCGACCATGTCACACATCACCTTTTCTCTTCGATACCGCATTGCTATTGTCGTGAGGCGAGTAATGCAATTATTCCGTTGCTAGGGAAGCATTATCATGGGCGTGGGAGCTTTACGTATGCGGATTTGAAGTCAGCATTCCGGGATTGTCAGTGGGTGGAGGGCGATGCGGAGAAAGATGCGGAATTTGGGATTGGGGATGGAAATGGGCGGACTAAGCAGGCGTTGTGGTATAAGAAGGGCATTAGTCCTGCGCCGGAGTATCGGCAGCGCAACGCGTTGGCTACAGTGGCTGGGAGTTAGGGTAGCTATTTCCGGTGGGAAGATATCTGCAGCGGGGGTTTCAGAAATAGGGTCGTCATGTAGCTTCTCCTGCATCGTTTTATCGTCTTAAGGAGAAAGGGTCAAGATGGGGGTCAAGAACTATCAGCAGTCGACACGATGAGTTCCTGTCTGACGGAAAGATAGACTTACGAACGAATAGCTAACTGAAGGCCCACTATCACACAGCACCTTGCCAGCTCTTAGTAGACATCTACTGCCTTGCGTAGCTTTCGTTTAGAGAAATAGTTTCCTAGAAGCGCCAACCTGTTGTAGGGGTCAGCTTAAAAGATTGTGAATATCTTAAAATGCTCGAATAGTTCTATCTCTGAGGTGATACTGCAGAGCAAAAGTCGAAAATATATGCAACAGCGGGTATTCGCCAGTGTTCACCCACCTGACTACTGGTCCGCCGGTTCGTTGCTTGACTAGGGCTGAGCGAATAGGAAGCCTTATTGTCTCCAGACCCCACTGCAGAATCCTGTAAGATCGCTGCATCTGGCAGCTTAATCTCGCTAATCGTCCCAAAGGCCCAGTGACTTAGAAGAACAATAGTTATGCAATGATAAAATAGCATACATGCAGTGTTTTTAGAGGTGTCACAATTGGATAGTTTGAAGACAAGTGTCGGTCACTTCGATTGTTTCCATCCAATCAAGCAGCAACCTCGGGTGTTTGTTGCCGAGCTTCAACACCTCCTGGAGGACAACGTATTGTTTTCCGCTCTATCACGCCATATCATTATTTCTACCCAATACAATCAATTACATACGCCTTTCAGTGATGGTTGATAACGCTTGGCGCGTAAAGTTGCAGGAAGCTTACCATAATAAACAGTGTTAGGAGTTGCCACGTCAGCCGTCGACACATTGTCAGTAGTCTGCTGGCATACCACATCCCCCATCTTTCATAACGCAAGATTAATCGTGTCCTTGGCCACTGTCACACTCTACTGGGCGATCTAGGACACTCGTCGCTTCTAGAGTGAACTCAATTGCTCTAGCTCCTCATCGCTAGGTTCAGATATATTAGCCCACGCGTTTTACACGCTTCTAACATGACTTTGTTTGACGAGCTGGCCGAGAAACTTGGGGATGACCAGTGGTATGAGTGGAAAGCCAGGGTGCTCGATGCAAAAGAGGAAATCGCCGCTTTCGTTGCAAGTCATCGGCCAGGTCGTGGAGCTGAGGTCCTTGATTGGTTTCAGGGCTCTTTCAATTTCTGCTTGCAGATAATGTACAACGATGGGACCCCGGATGTTATGATACGTTTTCCAGGCCCTGGACATACGACTTTTCGAGATGAGAAGATTCGGAATGAGGTCCAAATCATCCAGTTCCTTCACGAATTTACAACCATACCAGTTCCACATCTGTTCAGCTGGGGTCTCACTGAAGATAGTCCGCAGCAACTTGGGCCATTCATGATCTCAGAGTTCGTGGAAGGTGTTCATCTTTCTGATGTCCTCAAGGACCCTGCTAATCCGAGACGCCTCCACTTGAACCCCAACATTGACAAGAGTATATTGGACAACGTGTATACTCAAATGGCCGAAATTATGCTGGAACTTTATAAGGTTGACTTCGGTCAGATCGGGGCCATCTCCAAGGACATTTCTTCGGGGTTTTGGTCCGTGACAGAGCGGCCTCTCACATACACTATGAACGAGCTGGCGACTACGGCCTTTTTCCCTATGGAGAATTTCCCTTCAACGCCCTTTACATCTACAAGCGATTACTTCCAGTACCTTATGACCGAGCACAAAACACACCTTTGGACCCAGCGCAATATATGTGGAAATGCAACAGAAGCTCGGGATCGATACATATCTCGTTTTCTCTACGCGAAATTATCCAATAAGCATCGTGTTAACGACAATGATCATTTCAAACTGTTCTGCGACGACTTCAGGCCTCAAAATATACTGGTGGATCCGAAGACCCTCCGCATTCAGGCTGTGCTTGATCTTGAATTCACAAACGCCATGCCTCGTCAATTCGCTTCCGATGCGCCTTGGTGGTTACTGCTAGTCGGACCTGACTCATATCTTCTCCGGGATCGTACACTTGAAGAATTTGTAGATGCTTACGAGCCTCGCTTAGAGCACTTCTTGCAGGTTATGGAACGTGTGGAGGGCTCAAGGGATAGTTCAGGTGGCGCCCAGCCTCTTTCAAAGCTAATGAGAGAGTCGTGGGATACAAAGCGTTTCTGGTTCAATTACGCAGCCCGGAAGCCCTTCGATGTCGAAATCTTCTTTGACAAGTATTTGAATGAGAGCAAGGCAGACATTGGGGCGCTGGATGAAGATGCGCGCGAAGGACTAGAGCCCTTCGTAGAGATGAAGATGAAACAGCTGCAGGCATATGATGATGAATGCGTCAAAGCTCTTTGAGATCAAAATCGTGTGAGGTGTCATGTCCGGTACACCATGAACCAACGAGCAACGGCGATAAGTATACCCTTCTAGTCAAAAGACATATAAAGGCTGTGTGTTCATTTGAGAAGTGAAAAGCTTAGCGGTCTATGATGGAGATATGTCACCTTCACATAGGATTGTACAGGTCCGCCACAAACAATAGGCCTGGCTGTGACCAAGCTGTAAACAAAGCTCAGTCACATGGCACAGAACATACAGTTGTAAAAGGACGTTTCAATATTATTTTATAAAGATGAAGGTGCTGCAGTCGTCACCTTCCTCCCCCTTCCCCAAAAACGAACCGCACCGCACCTGATTATCCACGCCAACCTTCCGAACGCCCAACGACGAGGCTCTCGCCAGTCCATGCTTACAGAGTAGTGTAGAAATACCTCAAAGAATGTAGGGTGCGATAAAGAAAGCAGGGCAAAGACACCAGCAGTATTTTGCACGGCTGCAGTCAATCTTCAGATGAAGTGGTGGGATAGATTGCAAATCACTCAAATCAGAAGTAGCAAGGGCTTTTTACGGAGCTTCCAAGGTCACTTCGAGAGCTGCATGAAGGTGAAGCGTTTCTAAATCGCATTCACAAAGCAGGGTATACAGAGAAACTCTTAGTACCGTGAGAAAACAATTGTGTTGTTATATTGTTTACATATTGCGATTGTAGCGCTTCTGAACTAATTTACAAAAATCAAAGAGAACAAATGTGCAGGATCCTAGGCCGGAGCAGGAGACTGTACGGCTACGACGTGCATCTGAGCCGCCTACTTAGTTGCAGTGGCTGAGACAGCCAGCCTTGGAAACAAAGTCTTTGCAGACTTGTTCTCGATCCCATCTCGATAACCAGCACTCAAGGTCTCACTAGCGTCCAGTTGTTTAGTTGTTCGCTTGATAATCTCTGGAGGGCAGTTCGGGAAATCACTCCCAAACAGAATATGGCCCGGTTTTGCGATGGCTTGTAGTGCAGCTAATTGCTCTGGGGCGGCGCACATTGCAGTATCGTAATAAAACCATCCGAGCTCTTCACGGATGTCTTCTGCGCTCTTATGGATAAAAGGCGTTGATGCAAGTCCAGCCACACGAGAAGCGACCATGGGTAGCGTACCACCTCCATGCGAGAGGATGATGCGACAATCGGACGCGTGCGAGCGGAGTGTATCGCTAAGGATTAGATCCATCGCTGTGCGCGCTGACTCGTGGGGATAGTCCATCATAGGCAATGGAAGGCTCTTGTTGACTTGGGTAACACCGACCGCAGAAGTGGGATGAATGAACACAACAGCCTTGCGCGCATTGAGTTCTTGCCAGATGGGAATAAAGTCCGCATGGCCAAGGTAGCGATTGTCTGAGCCATAGCGCGTCATGAACACGACTCCATCAGCATTGAGCTCATCCAAGGCGTATCGGATCTCTGTGAGGCATAGCTCAGTATCGCTGAGAGAAGGTACACTGGCGAAGAATCCGTAATGTTCTGGGTGCATGTCTCGCACCTTGGCCGAAAACTCATTCAGTTCACGGGCAAGCGCTGCAGCTTCCTTTGGGACCGTCTTGACAGTTGGACCAGGAGACGTGTGGCTCAAAATTGCGGTTTTTACTCCAATGCTCTCGCATAGTTGACGATCGCTCTGGATGGTCCACTCTGGCACATACCATCCCGAAGGATCTCCACCTTCTTCTTCGAGTGCTGAGACTAAGATTAGGGATAGACTCAGTGTTTCAGAGAGACACACACCTTTCGTATAAGCGGGTGAGTAGACATGATGGTGAACGTCAATCTTGGACATGACTGTGGCTAAAGCGACAAATGATGTGTAGTCTCCAATGTTGCAGGCATAGGATGAGAATGGATGTGTGTCGCTCTATATATATGTAGGACGGCTACGTCATAAACCTCAGTATGTGTTCCACGATCAAACCTGCCGAACACAACCACCTAAACTGTATCCTTCCAGTGATTACCAGGACCGAGCCCGCAGGCGGAGACACTGGCGGTGCCACCGGTGCTTGCTTTCGGCCGATAATGCTTGATGGTCAAATGGCAGCGGAACAGCTGGAGACTAGCTCGTTTGGGAATAGTCTCTGTCAAAGCCAATCGCTGCATGATCCGATCTGCGCTGAGTAAAGACCCCTTCGAATCCTCTGCGACGTTCCTCGGGCCTTTGGGAGGGCCGTCAAATATTACGATATAATAGCACTACTAGCTCAAATACTGTCGCAGCTCAATAGCTTCTTGACTCAGCACTTGACACCCTGCTTTCGCTCTCAGCTCTTATTCACCTCATACAACCATGCCTCATCTCACTGTTCCCGGCGCAGTCTTACATTACGAAGTCTTCGGTGCCGGAACGCCTCTTTTGGTCTTTATACCCGGTGCTGATGGCAGAGGGAGCATCTTCCATCCAGCTGCCAAACTTCTAGCGACCTACTACACCACCGTTTGCTGGGACCGACGAGGCTACTCACAGAGCTACCTTGTCGGCGCGCAGGACTTCCAACACCGGCTCCAAACGGATGCTGACGATGCTCACCGCCTCATACAGCACCTGTCACCTAAAATCGGAGCCACAGTCTTTGGAACCTCCTCTGGCGCCGTCGTTGCCCAACAGCTGCTCAGCACTCATCCTGAGTCTGTGGAAAAGCTGATCTCTCACGAGCCGCCCTCGTTTTCACTTCTTTCTCGTGAGAAACAGGACCAGGCGCGCGGTCTAATCGACCATGTTTACAATACCTACCGCTCTCAGGGCTACGAAAGCGCAATGAGCGTTTTCACTTCGGGGCTGTCTGACGGGCCTGAAGCCGAGATCATGCGCTCCTGCATGGATGCGAAACGGGGCGATGAGATCCGTGCCAATTGTCTGTTTTGGTTTGAATTCGAACTTAGACAATATACCAGCGCTGAAGTCGATATCGAGGGTCTGAGAAGGTCGAGGGATAAGTTGGTTCTTGTTGCAGGAGAGGACAGTGGGGACGGACCCACTGTTGAGCCAATGAAAGTGCTCAGCGAAGCATTGCAGGTGCAGCTCTTAAGGGTGCCTGGGGGCCACCTGGGATATGTTGTTGATCCGGCAGCATTCGTAAGGCGGCTTTTGGATCTACGCGACAATCTGCGCAACAAATAGAAGCCAAACGAGGGGAACAGTATATTTCAAAGGAGATCATCTACGCATGTGAATTGCCTAAGTTTCTCAACATGAGATTTCAGCTGGGCATTTCTTTTCTGTACGGTGGAATTGGCGCTCGCTTAACTCGGGCGCACTATTTAGAGTTCTTTTCATTAACCGTCTTCAACTAAATTGAGCTTTGAGCTCTGGCTTCGTCGATAAAGGTACTGACTGGCTCAGCTCCTGCCATGGGGTCATGGCCGCGCAGTCGAATATTCGTCATACCCTTCACGCTGGTGAGCCAGTTGCGGGCAATTCGCCAACCACGCTTTGGTACATGCTGGATAGGTAAACAATTTTGGCCTGCACCTTACCGATTTTACGATCACAGAGTATGTTCTGCGTTAAAAATCGATTCGAAATCAAAATAAAAGGGTAGATCTTGAAGCAAATTTGAAAAGCCACTGTCTGCAGAGCCTTGTGGACCGCTGTGCACCAACCGTGCTGAGGTTGAATGATCCTGTATTTCCTCGATTCTCGTGACCATTCGTTGCAAAGCCGACTTGCAAACCTGGACTGCCTCACTCAGGTGCTCGTTTTCCTGAAAGATCATCATAGCATTTTGCCAAGCCACTTCAGTCGTCGAACGTGGAAACAAGTCGAGCCGTAAAGTGGAGACAGCGAGGACCATAGCTGCCGTGTACGTGTAGAATACCCTAAACCACCACGCGGGCAGAATGGTGTGTATGTCATGCACGCTATACTGAGCGACAATAGATATAGTGTTCTGCGCAGCTCTGACGCATTCTGAAGCACACTTTTCCAGCATTTGCTCAGTCAAAATGCCACTCAGGTGGCTGTCGGGATCTGTTTCTGAGCAATATTGGGCCAGTAAGGGGCGAAATAGAAGAAGTCGTGAGTTGAGGAGTCTGCTAGAACGTTAGTCTTGCATTGATCCAGTCTGACATCCTGTATATCACTTCTAAGCGTTCTTACCGAAGTTGAAGGACAGCGGCTTGTCTTGTAGTAGAGGCATCGCGCAAGGAAGAGGAGCTCCCGTGTTTTAAGGAATCAGGCAAGGAACTCTCCCATCTCCTCAAACAGCCATCAAACCGGAGGATATGGGCCATGTTCTCCTCCCTTGTGCTCGGCTCAAGAAATTGCGCGTGTCCCACGCTACAATTCTGAGTCCGTGGTGAGAAGTACTTCCGGACTGCACAGTAAATAATCTCGGACAGTGCCAATGAAGCCGCCACAAAATCATCGTAAAGAAGCTGATCATCCCTGTCTCTCTGTGAAGTCAGGTGGGATAGAGACTGGATCGCGGATGCTGTGTCGTCGGGGATCATTGCGGGTCGCCCATGAGCAATGCATATTGTTCTAGATCGAGCATGAGCTTTGTAGAATATATGGCATGCTCCTCGTCGTACCTGTCCATCATAATACACGACTGCCAAACACGACGCTTGAGAGTCACACTTTCATTGCCAGGCGTTGACCAAACCTCTGTCAGATGGAGACCAAGGCTTTGCGCAATTCTCACAGCCGAGCCTACTGTCACCCAGGTCTGTTGAGGTTGGTTTGTGCATTGCAAGTACTGACTCATTAGCAGTAGACATTGCACCAGATCAATTGATCCTTCCTCCCAGAGATTCAATTGGACAAGGGCTTGTGCTCGCCGAAAATACTTTCCGCTTAACTGCTCTCTCCTGTTTCGATCTGTCGATTCATGCAGCTGAACGGCGAATGCGAACATAGCATTAAGGGTGCTCAAGAGTGTTCGTTCATCGATATCGGCAGTCTTGCCGACAAACAGAGCGTCATATGATTGCATGAAGCGTGGCTTGTCAAGCACCGGAAAAAGTGGGTGCATGACAGACCAATAAGTGTGGACGAGTTCATCAGCTTGCCTACGTGGAGGCAACTCATACTCCGTAGCATCGGCTAGACTATTGAGCACAGTGTTATCTTGAGGGGAGGGGAAGATCGAAACGTCAACCAGCGGCGTAGCAGATGGACTCTGAGGCCTGGCCATGGTCCCAGATCGCAGGTCGATTGCTGCTTTAATTTGATTAGTAAAGGCACTATGGCTACTACTGCCAAACCTGGCATCAGTTGTACGGTTATTGCAGTCCGTATGGGATTCAGTCAACATGGGCGGCGATGGCTCTGGCAGATCTCTATTGTACGGTTGGGAGACTGAACTAATTCCAGGCGTATGTAAGCCTCTCAATTGTTGATGCTGAATAGGTTCACTCCAAGGTTCTGCTGAAGGAAAAATCGCCTCTCCTGCAGCCGAGGAATCTGGGATGGGCAACCTCGAAGTTGGATGCTCCGCAGTGTTTGGTGAGTATACACAGTTTTCTCGAAGTGCTGGTCTTTTCAGACAGTTCCCGCATACTAAAGCTTGGTCAGCAACGGCTGGACGAGCATACTGCGACACCGGACCTGGCCGAACAGCGTCGCATTTGATCTTCCGCTTGCGACAAACATCGCAGGCATGCACGACCTTGAGACGCTTCCTCCGAAGCATCGGAGCCGATTGGCTAGCAGAGCACCTTGGATCCATGAGTACTATTGTATGGTTGTGGTCTGCACAATCTCGGAGCAGGATGAGAGAGGAGGATGCAAGATCTCTCGGCGGGCGAGTCGCTGTTCATTCCGTGTCGTTAGTGGCAACCGCAGAATCTCGACCAATCGCTGTACGAACCGAGATATCCGTGATCCGCGATCTCCAATATTTGTGTCACTACTTCCACCAAGCTGTATCCAGGCTAACGGATTGTAACGCATGGTAGACACGGTAGTGCCGTATCCCTTCAGAAATATAATTTTGGACACAAAAGCGGTTCGACTCAGGGCCTGCTGGGTAGACCAAATCGGAGGCTCCAGATTGCGGCAAATGGTGGCGAGCCGGCGCCGAATGCTGACAGGCAAAACGGAGCGGTAATCGGTGGTTGAGGTCGGTAAGAAACACCAAGTTTCTATTAAAACGGAGGCTTCGATTTGCTGGCGCTCACTGCTAGCCTCATCAGGCTGTCAATGTTGATAGTATTTATAGTATTTAGTAGGCGGACTGATTCCAGCTTTATGAAAACTCGATATTAAAATCTCAAGACAGTACCTTGACAGACGGCGAGTAGGGCAGGAGAAATTGTGTCCAACGTCCTATGGTCGTATGTATCAGTAACTATATCTGTTACGCAATACACACTTATGCGATACATTGTCAAAGGACAAGCTCAAGCAGGAAGGCGTAAAGCTTTCAACAATGCCTTGCAAAAATCGTATTTCTATCGCCTTGATCGAACATTTATCCCTTTACCCATCAATGAAAGACTATCGAGCTGGCCAGCTCGTAAGGAGTAACTCGCCATAGTAGTCAGCGTTGCGATGCCCCTTGAGCTGCACCTTCCTATCGCGATAGTACAGCATTCACCTGCCTGTATGGGCTAGTCAACAATCGCCATGCCAAGCGAATTCCAGTACCACGACGATACATAAAGTGAAAAGCCAACTAAGCAGCCCTCACCGGGCAATCCTAAGGAACGTATCAGCACACCAGGAATTCCACAATGACAAGGCTCTCACCTCTGCTGGCGCTCAGCGCAGCGCTCTACTCCACACCTACAGCGGGTCTTCCAGGCTATCCTAACCCCAACCAACCCTCATTGACATGGAAATTACTCGCAACAAACACAACCGCCCAGTTCCGCGGCCTCGCGCCCGTGTCACAGAACACAGCGTGGCTCGCCGGCACCAACGCGACCGTCCTGCGCACCACCAACAGCGGCGCAACATGGAGCAACATCTCACCCACCCTCTCTGGCGAAAACTCAACCCTCATCCAATTCCGAGATGTCGAAGCGTTCTCAGCCACAGAAGCGGTGATCTTATCCATCGGCGAAGGCAACGCAAGCAGAATCTACCGCACCACAGACGCCGGCCTCACCTGGGCCAGAACATTCGTGAACGACGACCCCAGCGCGTTCTACGACTGCATGGCATTCGAGAACGCGAAGCACGGTCTCGCAATGAGCGACCCCGTGCAGGGCAAGTTCAGGCTCCTTGAGACCTGGGATGCCGGCGCGACGTGGGCCCTCGTATCCGACAAAGGCATGCCTGCCGCACTTACGGGCGAGGCTGGGTTCGCGGCGAGTGGGACGTGCATTGAGGCTGCTGCGGGGCGGTGGTACATCGCTTCTGGCGGTGCGGACCCGGGACGTGTTTTCCGGAGCCATGATGGGAGGCATTGGAAAGTTGCAAATAGCACGATTCCTGGCAGCGCTGCTGCTGGCGTCTTCTCTGTGAGGTTTAGAGATCAGAAGAATGGGATTGCTGTTGGTGGGGACTACGAGAAGCCGACTGGTAACACTGATAACGCAGTGTGGTCAAAAGATGGAGGAAAGACGTGGCAGAAGGCGAAGACATTCCCTGGCGGCTACAGATCGGGGGTTTCGTGGGTCCCAGGACGCGCACAAGTGGCTGTAGCAGTGGGAACATCGGGATCGGATATCACTTATGATGGGGGAAGAAATTGGCAGACCATTGGTAACGGGACGTTTGATGCCGTAGAGTGCGTTGGTAAAGGCGTCTGCTGGGCTTCAGGATCAGGTGGGCGTGTCGCGCGGCTGGAGCTTTGATTAAGTACAGCCTGATTACATTCTATCATAAATGTCTTGTCTGGGACCCGTTTCTGGTACACAAAATTTCCATACGAGACATTTAGCAACGTGTGTTGAGTGCGATCTACTACATGCAAAGCACACAAGTTATTTCTAATCTTGGTGACATTGAAGATGAGTGGATATGCAACTTGGTCGCTGTTACATGAAGGTCTTGCCCCAGTAAGGTCTTCTGGATAGATACGGTATCGTACTCTGATACTCTTACACATAGTAGGTACTTTCTTCAGTCGATACTTGCAGCCTCAGCATGCAACGTAGGTAATGTATTGTGAAAAGGACTCTTTTGTTATGAACGGCTCACACGATCGTATACTCAGTCAGTCTGCAACCGCTGAAGTCCGACCCGTACGCATTAGGCCCTGCGTTTTCTAGATCTGAGAGGGACAAAGGCGCATATGTCACATTTAGAATTGTCAGCTGACACAGCTTATCACCAGTACATATGCCTGCATCGTATGCAGCTTGACAGATGTTGCTGTCCAATCTTCGCTAGCCACGACCTTGTAGCGCATGACGTGTAGGACCGAGTCACAAATCTTCATCAGGAGTAGCACAGACTTCTAAAAGTCGTGGAGACAAGCATAACGGAAATGATGGAGTGATGACTTGAGTTTGAGGAGGGTGCTACATGCCTCATACATAGGCAGGCTAATACCAATTGGGACGGTACATCGTAAAGTCGGTACTGTCCACCAAGATGAGGTGCTCCTTCCAACTGATGGCACATCACCTTATCAGCTCGAAAGAGATACCTGTTGTCACAAAGGTCATAAAGAACCAATGGTAAGACGATGCTCATCCAAGAAGGCAGAGAAAATACGTAGTCATTGTAAGAAGCTTTTGGGCTATTTGGGCTGCGTTCGTTGGATTCAGTCCTCAAATGGGACAACGTCTCCTGCAATTTGTCAAGTGTCTTATCAGAACTGGCAAGGTGGGTTGACGGAAGATCTCATGTATGGCTCACCCGAAGAGTTCGCAGCCAATTCGCTTACATATGCATCTATTTCTACTCAATTGAAACGCTTGCTTGGTTACTCAACAATGAATTCCTAATGAACCCCCCTCGACTCAACACAACACCTCCCTAGCAAGGCCGATTCACCTCCCCAACTTCTCCTCCCATCGCCTTGCCAGCTCGCCTACACTCCCAGTCGTCTCTCTCCTTCGCCTCCCCATACCATACAACCTCCCATTTTCCAGATCCTACCTGAACTCGCGATCCACCTCCTCAAACCTCTCCAGAAAGCTCTGGAACGCAAACACGCCCAGACCAGGGTCCTTCGCACCGGTGGTCGCGCGGATGGAATGCATGCTAAGCTGTGGGATACCACAATCAATAGCACGGACGCCCGTTGCGGCAGAAAGCATGGGGCCGACGGTTCCGCCGCTGCGGCTGTCATTGCGAATCTGGAAGACCTGGAGTTTCGGATCTTGGGCGCGGGTGCCAACATCGGCGTCGACGCAGCGCTGGAGGATGGCGGTGCTGACAGCATCAGTGGTCATGTGTGCATTGGAGTCTGCAGACACGGCGGGGCCGACGTTGAGCTGGGGAGAGTGGTTTTCCAGGTACGCATTGAGGAAGTTGGGATTAACGGCGTGAATGACATCGCTGGAGACGAGGAAAGAGTTTGCGTAGGTGCGGGCGAGGGTGGATTGAACCTTCGTCTCGGTGAAGGATTCGACGATGCGCTCCATAACGATGGGAAGGAAGTTACCCCGGGCACCTTGGCGGAGGAGGGAGCCGACTTCTTCGTCATCGAACAGGGCGACGGTGCGAATCTGGGAGGAGTATTTGAGGGATGCATCGGAATTGAGCAGCGCCTGGATAGCAGCCCAGGAGCACAGCTTGTCGTCGATGCGGCCGGCAAAGATGAACTCGCGGTCAAGACCGCCGGTTGTGGCGGGCTGGACATCGAACAGCTCGAGCTCCCAATTGACGATTGTCGAGTGGTCTGTGATGCCCAGCTCAGAGGAGATAGCCTTGACAAGTCTCTGGGGCTGTGTGGCTGTGAAGACTCCTTCGCCCCCAAGGGTGGAGGCCTTCCATTCGGTTTCGCCGTCCGTCGCTGATGCCGACTGGCTATCGTTGTTGTCGAGGCCGATGATCGGGACCATCTGAGTCTCCTTGTTGAATGGGCCGTTCGCAGCAGCACCAAAATGCGGCGCAAGTGTCGGGATCTTTGCAATGGGCCAGTCGAGCTTGACCAGTTTCGTAACAATCTTGCCCTTCTCCTTGACAAGCACACGTCCACCGATACCGAGGTCACGATCCCACCAAGTGTCGCTAAGGGCGCCTGCATAAGGCGCGACGCCCAGCTGGACGTAGCCGGCCTTGGTGCGCAGCTTGGGAATCGGCTTGAGCTTTGCGGTCAGAGCGTCGATGTGGCCTGCAACAATGGCGGAACCGTTGCCCGGCGCATAGTTGCCTCCAACAGCGAAGGCAATCAGCGAGGTGCCGTTGCGGTCAAGGTAGTATTTGCCGCCACGCTTGAGCTCCCAAGAGTCGCGCTCTGACAGCTTCTCGTATCCGGCCTTCTCGAGATCCTTTGCAACAGCGTCGACGGCATGGAAGACGGTCGGGTTGGCGGTCATGAAATCGGTAAAGGGCTTTGTGTACTTCTCGGGGCCCTCCTTCTCTCGTCTTGCGGGCGCTGGAGGCAGCTGCGAGGGCAGCCATGGGTGAGAGGATGACGGCTTCGATGCAACCTTTGCAGCTGGCAGGCGGTACTCGCCGTCTCTGAACTCCAGAATGGGTGCAGGGGCCGGTATCTCTTCGAGGATCTTGGGTGGCACTGGTGGCGGGCTTTGCTTCTGCCTGATGGGCTGAGAGTCCTCGGCTCCCACGTCTGAGGGTCCCGCATAGCTGTGTCGGGATCTGTATGGCCTGAACGGCGGCTGCGTCTCCCAGTCGACCAGCGAGCGGCGAGGCAGCGATCCAGCTGTCGTCTGCGAGCGTGAGAGCGTCGAGTGCGAATGGCGCAGCTGCTGGGGCGGCGACGGGTCCGCGTACAGGTCGGCGTTCGATGCGGCCTTGCGGAGAGAAGGGTGGTTGCGCGTCATGGTAAGAGTATGGCTGGGTGTTGAAGAATACGGTGTTGTGGAAGTCAGACCTCGAGGCGCGAGGCTGTTGTTATCGAGTTGCGGCGAAGCACGTCAGCTGCAGGGGCGGAGCTGTCTCGATCTGGGGAAGCCCCAGACCCACCAGCCGCGCTTGCCTTGCATGTGAGCCGCATGCACAGCACAGCGCGTGTCAGCTACGATAAGAGAACTGTAACTGGCACAATGCAGAGTAGGGTTTATAATTACAAGAATTGACTCCTAGTCAGTTCAACGCAAATAGACTATTCTTTATCATGAACATGCTTCTATTCGAGATCTGTGAAGAGATCGATTACTTTCCCATCTTAAATCCCTACAAGTGTGAAATGTCTCGTGAAGCTGACAAGGCGCTGTGCGTGACCATTTCGATCTTCGACACTGCAACTTCATTGGCCACGGCTTGAGATCACGGAGGCCGCGATTAGAGGAATGATTTGGCAAGATAGAGCGACATTGCGATTGTACAGTCTGAGCCTAACTAGAATGCACCCAGTCGTGATCAACTGACCGGAAGTGCCTCAAATCTGCAATCTGATAAAAACATTGAATGTATGTAGACCTCCCGAAACTCCACCCTGATGCCGCAGTGTGTTCATAGCAATCGTAACAAGAAGCATTCAGTCGTGAGTCACATGGTATTTCCCCTCCAAGCACGTTGTAGTCAGCCCTCTGCCGCTACGACGGGTGCTGGCCGTTGGGCATGGCCGGTGGCGCCTGGTCGTCCTCATCTTCGTCTACGTCGTGGCTGTGATGGATTAGAAACTTATCATAGTAAAGGTAGCGTGGCACTCACCTAAGCAGATCCTTGACATTCTTCATCTCGTAGTGCTTCTTTCGCAGCTCCTCAAATTTGCGGTGCTTCTCCTTCTCTTCCTGAGTGGCGTTGGGAGGCAGCTCGCCGTGATAGCCCTTGTCCTCCTCAGGATCCACCAAGACGCGCTTCTCGCTCTCCGGTGTCTGCGACTCGCGACGAGCCCGCAGCTCCGGCTCGCCTAGATCAAACTCGGGAATGTCCTCGACCCTCTTACTGCGCTTGGGCTTCTTGTCCAGCTCATCAACATTCAGCTCACTGGCGTCGAGCATCTCAATCTCCTCCTCATCTTCGGCGGGGTCGTACTGCTTGGCGTAGGGCGTCTTGGGCTCGTCGATCTTCATCGTGCTGTCGCGGTTCTGCTCGTTGAGGTACAGGTTGGCTTCGTCCCACTTGAGTTGAGGGTTGTTCTCTTCGAGGCCAGGGCTGGCGCCGGACTGGCGTCGCGAGGTGGAGCCGCGGGGGTTTGACGAGGAGCGGCGATGGCCGGGGCCAGCATTGTGGAGGGTGTTCTCGAGGACGATTTCCTTCTCTGACTTCTCGCGGCCAAGAGGAGGGCGCTCATTAGTGGGGCTGACCGCGGGGGCAGGTTCGCCGGACGGAGAGCTTTGCGAGTTGGAGCGGTAGCTGGAGTTCTTGAGAATGCCTGGCAGCGTCAGCACAAGCAGCGCAAGGTGAGACTGTTCACTGACCCTTTGGTCGCTCAGGGTGCGACGAGGGCGAGTGCAGCGGCGAGTGAGCAGTCATGGTTGCGGTGACAGTAGTGTGCGGTGGCTGGGTGTTTTGGTCGCAGTGTTTTGATCGCACGTGAATGTCTTCACTTCGGAAGGCGTGCGATGTGGGGTGATGCGCGCGAGATGAGCTGGCTGGCTGGCTGGCGTGGAGCGCGATGTGCTGGCGAGTGGACAGTGCGAAGGGCGGTCGGTGTTGTGTAGGAGGACGAGGATCTGTACTCGAAGCGCAATTGAAGCTCCACTGGTGGGGTAGGGTTAGTAGCGTGGCCGGGTCACCTATGAAAGATGACGTCGCTGAGCACTGCCGCATGCACGACACTTGACGTGCAGCGCGTTAAGCTGCTTCTTATGAGCAGCTCCCCGCATTCTGCCGTGTATGACTGCGCCGCCTTGCTCTGGTCACATGTAGCTGCCTCGTAGGCGGCGACGACTACGAAAAGCGATAGCTGCCCTCCAGGCCAATGAGCAGAGGCGCAGCGGCTGAGGCAACTGCAGGTGCACGCTTCGGGCATCATGTCTTAGATCCCGGATGCGGTATTGGGCTGCACAGTGGGTGCGGGATATTCTAGCATTCTCCGATCCAAACTCGATGTTATGAACTGAGCGTGGGCAGTTGCCAGGGAAATATCCGTGGCCATCCATCACACTGCCATGTGCTGGTGTCTTGCACACGCTTCACGCGGTACGACCATGGCATGCACACAATTGCTTTTACAAAGACACATGGGGCAATAGAGCACTAGACCCAGTCCATCACGATTGACTGTGGGCTTTCTGATGCGTCAGCAACAGCGCTGCACTTTGAGAGTACAGCATCCTAATGCGTAAACGTCAGGCAGGCCTCGCGCCAATAGTTGCGATCAGGCTTTGCGCTTCATTAGCACATGTCGCAGTTCACAGCAAATGTTTTCAGAGTGGACAAGGAATCTTCCTCAGATTATGCCTTGGATCTTCAAGCTCGACCAAGAGCTTGCACACAGGCAATGATGCTCTGGCTGAGACTCAGACTACCAGAAGTGGTCCGTAGACCTTCATCGTGGGATCACAGTAGGGCGAAAAGCCAGAGCTGAACATACATCAGATATCAAGCGCAGTGGCTTGCTGCCTCAAACGCATAGGCGTGTGACAAAGAATGTCCCTGCTTGTAGGTCATCACCGCATCATGGAAGCCACAAAGGCGGCCCTCGTGATGATGGTTTTAAAAGAGGAATGGCTCGATCTGGGCCAGCTTCGGAGGCGGCAGCTGAGTTGGAAGATTCGAGCTGTCGCAGATTTGAGTAGAAGGCCGTGTAGAAAAGACGGTGCGGCCAACGATCGCGAGAAATTTGTAGTCGCAGCGGCGCACGGACGTTCCTTCGACTGCTGGCTGGCAACCGCGGAAGGAGCGCGAGCCACTACGCTGAGCAAAGGCCATTCTTCTCACACGTTTTCTTGAACACAGCAATTATCATCGCATCGCCCTGCACCAAACGCCCCGCCACCGCTCACACCGCAAAGCCCCTGCATCCTCCAGAGACCCGTGTTGTCGAATATACTGCCACCATATACACTGTGCAGTTGCAAGCTCCATCGCCCACGCACGCACGCACGCAGATCCCCGCACACCACCGCCGCACATCTCGACCTCGATAGCTCTGCCGTGCTGCTTGTTCGCTCGTTAGTCCCACCGAGCTCCAGACAGAGTGCCCCACGCCGCCCGTAGCCCGTAGCCCTTTCCTGTGACCTTGTACCAATGGATAACAGAGAGAACCTCTGGACGCGCCGCTCCAAGTATGTCTGCCCTTGAGTCCCCGCGCGTCCGCCGTCACTCCACTAACGCTACCCTGCAGCACCAGCAAGCTCTCTCTGTCCACCTCGCAGTCCGACAACCAGAACGACCACCCTCCCGCCCGCACATTCTCCGCCACTGCGAAAGGCTTCGGCGCCACGTCGTCGCACGGTGGCCGCAATCCTTTCAACACCATCTCGCCATTGACGCCTGGCGCCCTCGCCTCGCCCACGACCGGCGGCTCCTCTGCATTTGGGCTGGGGTCGGGCGCCTTTGCGTCCTTTGGGTCTGCCAATAAGACCCCTAAGACGCCCGGCACCGCTTTCGACTTCAAGACAGCCGCAGCACCCGCGACGGTACCCACAACGCCGGCAGAGAAGAAGCCGCCGGCCAAGATGGTGCAGAGCGTGAGGAAAGAGCCCACGTCTGCGCCGCCAGAGAACACCACGCCCTCAGAACCGCTCGACCCAAACTCTCCGTGGCCGTTGAAGTATTCCTGGGTCGTCTGGTTCCGCCCACCCACGCCCAAGAACAATGACTATGAAAAGTCTATGAAGCCCCTGTGCAGGATGAGCACTGCCCAGGACTTCTGGAAGGTCTTCGTGCACCTCAAGCGACCCTCGTCGCTGCCCACCGTCTCAGATTACCACGTTTTCAAGGAAGGCATCCGGCCTGTATGGGAAGACGAGGAGAACAAGCGCGGCGGCAAGTGGATCATGCGCCTGAAAAAGGGTGTTGCAGATCGCTACTGGGAAGAGCTCCTCATGGCCTGCATTGGCGATCAGTTTAATGAGGCGGGTGAGGAGGTCTGCGGCTTTGTTCTGAGCGTCAGAAGCGGAGAGGATGTCTTCAGCATCTGGACGAAGAACGACGGCGGCCGCAACATCAAGATTAGGTGGGTTTTTGAGTGTTAATTTTGCGACAGTTTGACATCGACTGACACGTGCAGGGAAACTGTCAAGCGTGTCCTCGGCCTTCCAGAGGGGACCCAGATCATCTGGCGCAGCCACGATGACAGCATTGCGCAACGCACTGCCATCGACCAGGCGCGCCAGGAAAAGAACCAGCACAACCACGAGAAGCGTCGAGTAACATCGTCAGACGAGACTCCGCGGGAGAAATCCACAGCCGGGTCGTAATCTGTGCTTCGAGCGTGGTCGTCTTGCCATGGCTAACTGTGCCAGCTCGCCACAGGTCCCACATCACGCCCATCGTAATTTCAGTTGCAGCGATGGTCATGTTGCAAGTCTGAAATCGTGATCGGCGCGTGACTGCTAGACATAGCACGGAGCTCTGTCGCGACATTCACTTCGATTTATCAAACGCGTGCAACCGCGCCACTACTGCTTTAGCGACAGGACTTTCTTGAGGCTCTGAATCCTCACGAGGAGCCTGCAGTATGCTCAGTCGTGTCTGACATTGTCCAACGCATGTTTGAGAACTGTCACACAACTCCAGCTCTTCCGCGACAACCACTCAGGTCAAGCCTGGCGTTGTTTGCTTGTACAACTTTGCGCCGGATCTTCTAGCGCGGTGGACGACGGTTAGCATAGCAGCCGTAAGACGACCTCGTAGCTCATTTTCGACCGCCGCCACACTTTTGGATTGGATTTGAACGCGATTTTCTCACATATTAAGGCGAATAGCACGGCGTATTGAGCCTGGATGGGCTTTGTGGTGTATACAGCGGGTGGCATTACTCTTTCTCTTCTCAATTCTGCATACTGTATTCTACATAGCTGTTGTTGAGCACACAGACAGCGACCGGTGCGCATGCAACAAGGCTTGTATGCCACACAGATTTAGAAACCACGAAGGCCTGGATAGCTGCCACGACAATGAACCATCATGAGCATTACCTGAGCTGCTGTGCGCCCTTGCGTGACCTTGGTGACTCGAGTGAGGTTGAAGATGGCCGCTCTCTAGCGTACATGTTAAGCCCTGTTAACTCCGCTGCGATAATGAGATGGACCTCTGACGTTCGCTTGCGCGCGCTGAGCAAACAGCGCCACAGCTCACTTCACCTCGACTCTGACTCGAGCGCACGACTGCGAGTCTACGCACTGCGCCCGAGCGTGTGCACACTCTGCGATTACTTCCAGCGTCTGCAGGCAGTGGACTGGGACGATGCAGTGCACCTGCAAGACGCGGCACGATACTCATGGACAAAGTATTTGGCAGCCTTAAAAGCATCCTGGGCTTTGACGGTGCTGAACAGAGAGAGAACAACGTAGGCCGCCCAACGCATGCTTCACACAGCGCGCAGACAACCTTTCACCTGCGCGCGCCGCCTCGCAGCTTTTACTTCAAGACCGCTGACGCCATGTCCCCAAAGTCGTCGAACGATGCAGCTACTACAGATCTCCCTCCATATCCATGGGCGCCCGCGCCAGGCCCCGCTGCACAATCGCACGACGTCTCGATAGATCTGACGGGGCCTGGGAGCCCTACCGAGCCTTTTGAAGGCAATCTGCTCCCACCTACTGGAGGTGTGCGGCTGGCCCCGCGCCCACACGACACTGCAAGACGGTCAGTCATTGGGCGCACCCACCAGCGGTGCACTGCAGAAGCTGGCCTGGGCAAGAGATGGGACTGATACATAACCAGGAAGATGTCAGACGCCGTACCTGTGCCCAATCCTGCAAGAGGATACGCCGGTCCTTCTCGAAACATGGCCAAGGTACGTGTTGTAGGATGCATTGTCTGGGATACTAGCTGACAGGAGACAGCCTGGCGCTGGCAGCGCTTTCAAGCCTACAAACACGCTCGATGCTATGGCTGGTCAAATCAATCCTAGCTATGGCCGTACGAGTAAAACAACATACGGCAAGCGCGACCGTCCCTCGACAGCCATCAGCCAACAGCGCCACGGTGGACAGCAAGCATTTCTTGATAAGCATCCACACTACAGGCCTACTTCTCCAGCCAAGCGCAGGAAAATGGCAGGCAGCTACAAGAAAACAATTCCCACAGTTGAACTTGTTGACAGCGACGATGAAGACGTTCCAGGAGGTAGTCCTCAAACCGAGCAAGTGCCCATATCACGAGCCCGGTCGGCGATAGCTTCACGAAGCCCACAGGGCAGTACTGCTAGCAAACACTCAGGCACAGTGGAGGCTCCAGCATCTCAGCCCACAAGTGAATTCAGAAACACCGACCAATTGATGAACCCGAGGCGCCCAAAATCCAGACGACTCCGTGTCGATGGAAATGTGCGCGACCAGAGTGAACTCCTTTTCGATGTTTCTGCCGCACCTGCGGGAAGTCCCACTCACGGGATCTTGAACATGGTTCCAAGCAACAACGGGCACGGGCACCTGGACGCTGCTGAGATTCTCGAGCGCGGCGCACATCACTCGCCACTAAAAGCCGGTCGACCACGACAATTAGCTGACGGGCAGACATCCAAGCACTTTCCACCAAGTCAGATGCGCATCAATGAGTCGACCGCAGAAGAGATCGACCGAATGGCGAGGAAGACCGCTGTCAAGTCTCGTGCTGATGCGAGCCTGAGCACATCGAAGCCAGCGACCGGTGATCGATCACGCGATACTGATCATTTTGAGGGTAGCGAAGACGAACTTGCGAAACCAAACACGTCAAAGATTAGAGACAGACATTCGCCCGAGAAGCAAACACTACCGAAAGCAAATGCTCTTCGAATTAAGACCAAGGTTGGTGATTATCTCCTGGCATCCTTGCGGACGCCTACATCTACGGAATCCCAGTCAATATTGCGTCCAACAGAAAATCCAAGGATCTTTAAAGTCATCAACATAGACGTCGACGGTAATTACAAAACACTTGCCCCACTTAACCTGAACGACGTGAACAAGGTGTTCTCAGACAATGAATATCGGATGCGACTTGTGGGTCCGATCAATCATGACAACAGTCGGAAATGGTACGATCTCGAGTTTGAGGACACCGCCGACTTACGACGCTTCCGCGACGACTGTGCATTTCCGGCATGCAGTAAACAGAATCAGTTCATCAAGGACGCGTAAGTTGTGATCCTCTTGTATTTGTTGTAGGTGCTGAGACAAGTATAGGGTTTATATGCAGACTTTGTTCGAGAAGCCTATCGTGAACAACAATAAAGTCGGCAAGGGCGCTATGGTGAACGAGCCATCAGCATCTTCCCGCGAAGACAATAGACAGCAGCCGCCACACAGACACCCGATAATAGAAGGATTGGTGACCAAAGCAGCTGTTAAGCCTGCGAGGGTCGAGTCAAAACCAAATGGCCCCAGTAAGCCTGGCCAGTCTCTTCAATCTCCATTGCGACCGATTCGGTCGACGCGAACAAGAGCTCTTGCTAGCGACGTAGAAACGCCCGAGAACGAGAGAGAGGTCTTCAAGTTTTCTCAACAGCCTGGATTCGAAAAGCCGTGGCCAAGGTAAGTTGATCATGGCTAAGAGTATAGTTCCATCTAATCTGAAACAGTCAATTGAATTACGGCATTGATGAAGGTTTTCTCAAGCGGCGGAAATGTACCGTCAACTATGACGATCTTCCCAAACTAGATGAAGAGGAGTTCCTCAACGATAGTCTGGTGAACTTCTACCTTCTGTAAGCCATGTCATTCATTGTCTACGAAAGAAAACTGATTAGTATCAGGTACCTGTATGATGAGCTCAAAGTGTCAATGGACCGTGTATACTTCTTCAACACGTACTTCTTCGAGACACTTACCAGAAATACCAAAGGACGTGGGGCCATCAACTATGACGCTGTCAAGAGCTGGACTCGACGAGACGATGTGTTCAGCTATGATCACATCGTCGTTCCCATTAATGAAAAGTAGGTCTGCATATCGCAACCGCAAACACTCACTAACTTGATTAGCTTTCATTGGTACTTGGCAATCATCTGCAATGTTAGCAATATTGCAAGGACGCTTGCTGTTGAGAGTTCTGCGAATCGATCGCTGGACTTAGACCAGACGACTGTCGAGCCTCCAACCCCGGTCCCCGCAAAAGAGGAGCCAAGCGATCCTCCCGATCCTAGAATCGAGAATGAGACCAGTGATGCAGTTCAGGTACTGGAAACGCCTATAGACCTAGGTGGCGAGCCGGAAGAGGAGAACCTTTTTGAAGAGGAGAGAAGACTTAGCCTCGTTGATCCAGAGAGAACGGCTAGCGAGGACCAGCCGCTCCCAAATGAGTTGGAGCATTCTGATGAGCCAGCACCACAAGTTGTCACTGTAACTGCAGCGTTTCCGACGGCTCAATCAGGCGATGACTCTTCCCAGCTGACTCCACGGCAGTTCAAGCAGCAAGCAAAGGGAAAAAATAAGCAGAAGGCAGGCGCTCCCAAGAGGGACCCGGAGAAGCCCACAATCATGGTCCTCGATTCACTCGGAGGGGCCCACAGCAATGCAACGAAGGCCCTACGTGAGTGGCTCAGGGCTGAAGGTTTAGACAAACGCAGCATGGATGCTGAACTTGACAACAAGGCTGTCTACCCGAAAGGCCAACAAATTCCCATGCAAAGCAATTTCTCAGACTGTGGTCTATACGTTCTCGGCTATGCAAAGAAATTTTTTGCTGATCCCGACGACTTCAAAAACAAGTTGCTAAAAGGGGAGATGTCCACCGAGACCGATTGGCCTGATTTGGACGCGTCGAAGATGCGCACTGATATACGCAACCTCGTCATCAGTCTCTACAAAGCACAACAGCATGCGCATAGGGAGGCTTCCAAAGCTAGGAAAGCGCTGAAAGCCAAGAGCACTCCTACACCGCCTTCCGAGCCAGAGCCAAACACGACCAAAGCCACCATGAAGCAGCCGTCTGCCGTTGATACTGGAGCCGAGAAAGTATCACGAGGTGATCAGAAGCCGTCATCGATGACGGCTTCCTCAAGGCCAGGCTCGCCTGTAGCTCGCCGCCTGGCTACCCCGCTCGCGCCCAAAGTGCAAGTAGGAATCACTCCACCGCATGTTGTCATCGATGATCAAGAGGCGACACCTGAAGCTGCTTCGTCGAAGTCTGCAGCATCGAAGTTGTCGCCCGTCAAGAGGACGCGCAGTCCTGAAGTTCGGATTTTGACATCACCAAAAATAGATACATCGTCTTACGTTCGGTATGACGGTACGGCAGGGCATTCCCTCCAACACCCAAAGCAGCGTGTTGAACCAACAAGTCCATCTCGAGTCCGCAACACAAACAAGACCAATGAACAAACCAAACCTGCCAACCCCCAGCAGGCCCATCGACGCTCCGGCAGCAACGAAGACCCTATATCACTAGACGACTCCCAAGATCTCGATGCGCCTGTGCAACGAAAGCACCGCCATACTCATCCTGAGATCATCGAGCTCGACCGTTCGCAAGAGCTCGTCACCGTGCCATCGAAACAACCATCGCGCAGCCCACGGGCCCACTTCAACAATGATCGCCGAGCCACAGAACGCGAAGACTCGATTCAAGACGGCATGAGCCAAGACTGGCTCGAGAGCAGAGATCTCACGAGAGCGATCAAAGCCTCTCTCAACGACGCTCCCCGCGACCCCACAGCCGCCCTTGATGCCGCCCTGGTCGCGGACTCGCAAGCCGCGGCTGAGGTGATCGAAGTACCGGAGACGCAGCCCATGGAGGTGGATCAGGACGATGCGGTGGTGCCCGAGTCACCGGAGATGGACTGGGAGCGGGAGAGTGGGTGAACAGAGAGTAAGAGGGGCTGTAGCCGTCAAGGCTGATGGCGGGTTATCTACACACAAACATACGTGATACGCATTAGAATAATAGAATGCGATATGGTATCGACCCACTCGCTGGTCAGCGAGAGAAGCAATGTCTCAGCACCCAACATCACTGCGTCTTTATGATAATTGGCCCCACGATATCTATCCCTCCTTGGAACTATCTCCCTTCTTTGCACACACGCAGTCCGTCTATATTTCTGTCAATCGCATCAACCCCTCAAAAAATACAGCGACGGCATCATACCATCTGCACAAGCAACCTATCCCCCCCTGTCTATCCATGCAGACGGCAAAAAAACATGATTCGACCCAGACTTGAACTGGAGACCTTCAGTGAACCAACAGTGTGAAGTGTTAGACTGACGTGATAACCAACTACACCATCGAACCCGTACAACAGCTTGTGATTGGCTGGTTTGATGGAAGATCGGACGGATAGAGGGCATATGTCTGAGGTGTGTGGTTTGCACAGGCGGTGGGGTGGACCGCGTTTGTAGTGTGAGCATCTCTTCGTGGGTGCCGCAGGAGGCGGGGACGGAGTTTTTTCTGATGGTGGGTAAGGCCCCACATCGTGGGTTTTGTGGAGTGGAGTGTGTCTGAGCTTCGAGCTGGTCCGATGACGGTGCTGGTGCCGCGAGTTCGACGAAGTGTTTATTATCGAGGACGGAGAAAAGCGTAGTTCAGTGTTCTCAGCCCAGGTTCAAACAGCGCTGCCCAGCACCTTCTCCGCGTTCATTCCGCCGCTCTCAAGCCGTCTTGTGATGTCGCCGTTGACGCCGCGCCCACCCGTTGGATCCTGGAGCGCCTTGACGGCGTCGTCGACATCTGCGTCTGGCAGTCAGTATCGCAAACGATATCATGCGGCATCCCCGCGCGGCCTGAATCCCCTAGTCTCGTCCCCCAGAGCGACAACAAACAAGACTTACCCTTGAACCCCTCATCATCGACCTCCTCGCCAACCCACCTCCCCATCTTCTCCTTCACAAAGTGCTCGAAATCCCATTCGCTGGGGTCGAGACGCTGTTCGCCTGCTACCCAGATGTAGGTTTGTGCATCCACCTCCTCGCCCTCCCTCTCCCCAGCCCCACCTTCTTTTGTCAGTGCTTTCACCCTTACCCCTCTCCGCTCATACTCGTCTCCTTCAAACACATCCAGCCGCCAGATGTCTCCGTCTGTCAACCCCGTAACCAACGTCCCCCGGACACAGCTGTCTGTCGCGGAGGAGGGTGTGACGGCGGGGTAATCTGCGCCCTTGACGCGGCGCCGCACGTGTGCGTGCAGGATCGCGGGGCGGATTGAGAGGAGCGAGGCGTGTGCGGGTGTGGGCGGCGTGGAGGAGCCCCAGATGACGCGGTGCAGGACTTGCGGGGCCATTAGGGTGCCGTAGAAGAAGGCTGTGTGGGACATTGTTGTTGCTGTGTGGGGATTGGTGTAGCGGGTGGTTTTGGAATTGGGATTGCGGTGTTGGTGGGTGTAGAGGGAGGTCAGGTCCATGAATTGGTGAAGTGAGGGTTGTTGCTTGGCGAGTGGACCGAGGTAGGTACTGTTTTGGGCAGTGACAGGACTGAGGTGGAGATAAGGAGATAAGCTTGTAACAAGGTTAAGCTCAGCGGAAGCTAACGCGTCCACCCTTGCTTGGATCGGATCGCAGATTAGATTGCTGAGATGCCCACGCGCGGGATGGGGTTTTTCTCCTTTTTTCCCCCCACGGCGTCGTCAACAAACAAGCAAGCACTTTTGCTCGCGTGCCCATTGTTCCGGTGTTGTAGTGCCGTCTCCGAGTTGATACGAGAAGAACAGCAGCCAGAGTCACCCGTGGCGCGTTCCTGACGACGACGGTCTTCTTCGTGCATCCCGGCACTCCCGCGGCGAACCGCATCGACAAACAGTACCAGAACACCTGCAGCCTTTCTGCCCTGCGCGACACCCGCGCCGCAATGTTCGGCCTCAACGCGATTGTCAAGAACATCGCGCCCCTCTTCATCGCCACAAGTCCCATAACCAGCTATGCGGACCAGATCTACTCGATCCACAAGACGCGCAGCTCGGCGGGCTTCTCGCTCGACATACCGCTGATCATGCTGGTCGCCAGTATCTTGAAGTACGCATCCGCCCGCTGTCCGACAGCGTGAAGTTACCAATGCAGGCACTGACAAACCTTCCACCTTAGGATCTTCTACTGGTTCGGCGCGCACTTCAGCACCTCCCTCCTCGTGCAAGCCCTCCTCACCATCGGCGTACAAATCCTGCTGCTGCACGTCGCACTCACGCACCGCGCGCTGCCCTCCACAAGCACACCCTTCTCCTCCCTGGGCCCCGCGGCCCGCAAGCGGCCCTACTCTTTCTGGCAGTGGCGCAGCACACGTCCCTACTGGACTTTCCTGACCTACATGACCGCAACCCTGCTCGTCCTGCACCTCCTCCTCTCCCCGACGCGCCTCTTCATCCCATACACCGACTTCCTCGGCGCCATTGCGCTCGCGGTCGAAGCCACCCTCCCGCTCCCCCAGCTGCTGACCAATTACCAGCGCAGGGGATGTGCGGGCTTCAGGCCCAGTGTGATTGCGAATTGGGTTGTGGGCGATAGTTTCAAGATGTGGTTTTTCTTTGCGAGTGCCGAGGGTGAGGTGCCCTGGGCGTTCAAGGCGTGTGGTATCTTCCAGGCGACGTGTGATCTTGGGTTGGCGCTGCAGTATTTGGTTTGGGGAGATGGGCCGGCTGGAATTGCGAATGCGGGGCTGGGGAAGGAGCTGAGGAGTCCGCCGCCCGAGAGGGAGGGGTTTGAGATGGAGAAGCCTGTTGGGATTGGTGGAGTCGAAGCGTATGAGAGGCGGTGAAGGGGTGCAGATGCTTGAAGGGGGCTGTGGTGGTGATGGTATGTAGGGGTATTGGAGGTATATGAATTAACGGAATGAATGGGATGAATAGAATAGTAATTACTGAGTTACGAGTTCAGCTGGCTTAGTCACTGCGTTCATATCTTTCCGCTGTAAGTCGGGTTCTCTGCCGTGCACCCGGCTCCCATGGACATGGGGCAGGGATAAGCCAGATGGCAATGAACTCTCTGAGCATGAAGCTACAGTGGCTTACCAACTCCAGCGACATTCTTGACGGAATAAAGAAAGGCTATTCTTTGCGGCGGACTCTAGCCTGAGTAGAGCAACTCTATCAGACAAACCACTTTTTGGAGTATTTACCGATGTAAATTGTCTCTCCAGAATTGGATTTGTATTCATTGGATTTTTCAGGAGCTACAGAACGCTCTGATCTTTACAGACAGGCCAGTTCACCCTTCCAACGGTGGGTTTAATCCCTGAAAGCAATGCGATTCAAGCGGTGTTACAACATCGTCATTGAGATGTTCAGATGGGTCCGAGGTGGTCGAAGTGCTCGACAGAACGTGGCGGCAGACTACTTGATTGCATAAGGATATAATTTGAATAACTTCAATCAACAATCACATACGACCATAGGACGTTGAAAACAAGGCTTCCCGTTCGCTCAGCCCTATTTAAGCAACGTACCGGCGGATTAGTAGTTAGGTGGGTGACCACTAGCGAATACCCGCTGTTGTATGTTTTTGACCTTTTTTTTGCGGCCACAAGATAAGGTTTTATCAGATAGCAATTGCTGTGCCATGGTCATAACGGGCATCTGCTTCAGAGGCTTCCGGCACGGTCCCTGCAGCGGAAATGATCCGAGCCTTTCACGAAAGCAGGCTTCAGTGCAGTGGAATGCCATCGATTCTTCTTCCATTACACGGTCTTGATCTAGGATCGACGCTGTAACAGTACGCTCACTTACCGTTTGCGAGGTCCCAAAAATCCTAGCACCGCTGCTCCTAATATCAAAGGCGTCGCATAGCTTGCCGCAATATCTGCTATCTCCGCAACACTTCTCCAGGGCAACTGCTCATACGCTTTTGCCTGTAATTGCTTGTCTTTCCAACGGTCGATAATTGATCGACACTTCTCCGTGAAAGGAATGTGCTTTATGAGAAGTTGTAGAATAGCGAGACGCTCGTTGAATGCCGTGGCCCATTGTGTCTCCTCTGCACACAAGGCTTCTATAGCGTTACGTCCCGCCTTATTGAGTATATCACAGCTAGCACCATGCCGGATGAGCGCATCGACGACGGTTGCGTTGTGGTGGACGACAGCATGATGCAGTGGAGGTATGCCATCCTCACCGCTCCAGTTCAGCACCCCTTGGTACCTGACCCAGAGTGCGACAGCTTCGGCGGTCTTTGCCCAATAAATCGCGGGGCGTCCACGTTGCGTGTCGAGTTGATGAATAGAAACACCACGGAGAGAATGCTCTTTGAGAACAGCTTCGCAGATCGCTGTATGTGAACGATCAAACGCTAAGTGCACAGGTGCAAGGCCATCGGAGTCAACCAGGTTTAGCTTGGCGTTCTTGTTTAATAGTAACTTGGTACAGTGTTCCTGATCGGCGGCTATGGTGACATGAAGTGCAGTAGTATTGGTACGCGGATCGCGCATATCGATAGACTCATAGTGCATGATAAGTTCGTTTAAGATCCGAATTTGACCGTCCCGCGCTGCCCGGTGTAGCGGATACAATTCTTCAGGCGGCCTTGATAGTGGATCGGCTCCATGCTCTAAGAGTAGTCTGACGAGCTGGGGCCTATTCGTGCGTAGAGCATCATCAAGAGGAGTCCTCTCTGCAACCTTCGATTTTACTCTGGGCGATGCACCAGATTCTAGGAGTATCTGGGCGACTACAACGCCTTTATCTTCAGAGATGCTAGTGCTTGCGCATACAAGGCACAATGGAGTCTGCTCAAACTCATTGCGAGCGTCAACTTCAGCCTTGTTTGCTATGGACAGACGCACAACATCTTCAAAGCCGAACTCGGCGGCGGCGAAATGTAGTATTGTCTGGGCGTTCCTTCCTCTCGTATTTGGATTTGCCCCTGCTTCGAGAAGGATGAGTTGTATCGCCTCAAGCTTTGCCGTTAACAACGGCGTCAGACCTTGGCTGTTTTTTGCCTCGATCCTGGCCCCGCGTTGTATGAGGACCTGCACTATTGCAGAATAGCCCTTGGCGGCCGCAATATGTAATGCGGTGTTGTGCTCAA
The DNA here is from genome assembly GCA_020272525.1 of Epicoccum sorghinum. Lineage (NCBI taxonomy): Eukaryota > Fungi > Ascomycota > Dothideomycetes > Pleosporales > Didymellaceae > Epicoccum > Epicoccum sorghinum. The sequence continues at coordinate 2,005,427 of VXJJ01000019.1, forward strand.
ATGGCTCTACTGCGTTGAGATTCGCCCCATGATCGATCAGAATCTCCAGTGCGGCATAGTGCCCGTTGGACACGGCGAGATGTATGGCAGCCATTCCTCCTCGCTCAGGCGGGTTCTTCTTAGACTGGTAGTCAACATCTGCATGACGGGCGATGCAGTCTCTCATGCTTTGTAGATTGTTGGCTCTCGAGGCATCCTGCAGCTGCCTGGACATCTTTTTGTCATGTCTTCGGAGCGTACCGCGCTCGTTCCTTTCAGGCGCGGCCACAGGCCGGTTTGTGCGATTGTCTGAAGCGGAGTCGTTGCGCCCAGCTGGGGTTGCAAGCCTTCCGGCTGGGGCTGAAGGTCTTCCGCCAGAAAGATCCTGCTCCAATAGCTCTTGCAACTGATGCTGCTTCTCCAAGGTGAATCTGTCGCTGTGATCAGTGGCGATCACTCAGCTAGGCAGGAGAGATAGATACCCGGACCCATCGAGAAGAGTTTTCATATATTCCAAATGCTTCATTTGAGTTGAAAGCTCATTGCGTATAGAGATTATTTCCGCTTCGTCTAGTGTGAAGTGAAGGCGAGCCCAAGGCAGGCGAAGAGGCTCTCTTTTTGCCTCGGCGGCCTTTCTCTCATGCACTTCTGCAAAGTTTCGTACACGTTGTAGCACAGATCTGTAGACCTCGACTTTGCGCTCAACAACATTGCGGAGGCCTTGAATGAGCGAATGATTGTTGGTGAGCAACTGCGTAAACATGCCCAAGAATAGCTTGGCAGATTCGACATCGCTAATGAGGTATTCGAGGCTCTCTGGTGCCTTCGAATTGCGACTATAGAAGTCTTTGATGTCCTGAAGGCCCGACAGACTCTTGCTAGCGAGTGTCACACACGCTCCCACTAAGCTTAGGATCGAGAGCGGGTCCATTCAAGAAAGTGTAAAGTCGTAATGACTGAACATCGGCTGCAGTGCGACACATGTGAAGGTGATGGAAGAAGGCTGGTGGTCAGGCTGTGGAAGAAGCTTACACCTAGGCGTCAAGCCATTACAGAGGACCTGGGCACCTACCCCGGTTTATCTGTGACGCGAGGGGACGGTTCGCTTAGTTATACCTCATAGGTGTTGGATAAGCTCAAAATGGCGCGCGCTAATCAGAAAGTCAATCGAGCGGCGGTGCGTAAGGTGTTTCATTGGCCAATACTTCCGTCCAATACGACTTGCATACATGTTCAGCGCCATGAGATACTGTAGTATGAAAGGCACCCTTGGGCCACTCTCGACCAAGTGACAGTAATGCAATAATCTTCAACCTCGATTGAGAGTCATAGTGGTTCATCGTCAATGTATGAATTACGATCTACACCTGTAGGGCACAGCGAAACGTGGAAGCAATTGGCCACTGTGGCGCAGGGCCTGGAGCCAGGCGTCCGTTAAGCGACAAAAGAAGCATCATCTACTACAGCGTTCTGCATCAAATCTAGATCAGTGTGCCGAAGAGTTTGTCGTAGGAACACAATCGATGGATCGACCCAGTCACGTTATTGTGAGCATCTTCTGCGCCACATTAAGCTCGATGAGCGGCACACATACCTGTCCCACCTCACACGCCGTATGGTCAAACCGCAACGAGTCATGTGAGTGACCAGCTCTATAGACAGCAAGATGTATACTTGTAGGATATCGCAGACTCTATTTGCAACAGCCGTCAATTTTATTGCATCTAAGATACGACGATAGGGAACATCAGACTATGGACACTCTTACGCAGTGGTCGATGGTACTACTAGCTATGCATCGCTGCAAGATACAAGGCGATCGGTTCATCCGAATACCGTATTTTCATGTCTCCATTGCTCCAATCATCGCGCCGGATCGGTCCTCCTCCACTTCGCTAACCAAGTACTTAGCTGGTACTTTAAATGCGTAAACAGTGTGTCTGGTCACTAGTTGTGCACAGCTACGTTTGTCGTGGCCAGGAGAGATAATCTGTGCACATAAAAATGACTAAATCCAGATCCAGGCAAACCGCCTCAAATCGTAAATAGGCATAGCTGCCGGTCCTGTATGATGTTTTCTTCCAAAAAGAAATTTCAATAATAATTGATTAATGAATTAAAGTGATTAACATCCATGCTGGCTAAAGCAAGATAGAGTGTATTATATAGCCAACAGCCTCCTAGGGGGCATAGTAGGATGCGTAAAGCCTACATTATAGGGTAGTTCAGCGGAATGACCGACTCTGAGGTCTCTAAAGCGCTTAAGGCGACACAGAAAAGCGGACTGCGGGCAAGAATCGTTCGCCGAGGAGAAGGCGCGGAGGTCATTGTTCAATGAGTCCTTGTCCATGGATACTGGCGTTAATTGTAGCGAGTCAATGCCTTCAATCAAGGTCCAGTTTATGTTAGATGGTCCTGATTCAGGAATTTGTGTCAGGTTTCAAGGGCATGCATTTTGCAGACATCGTAGCGAATATTCAAGCTGTGCCTGAGATACCTTAGCAGTCTCGAGCAGATATCTGAAAAAGCTCAAGTAGACTAAAAAGCAGCTCTGAAAACAGAGTAATACGATATCGTCGTGTGTCTTCAGGTGGCAGCCTAACACTAGTCAATTAACAACGTAATAATACCATGATGCTACGAACTTTCCACCGTGTGTTCAAACAATGTTTCCTCTGTTGCGTAACCTTGTTAAACTTAGGTCCTGCTGGGAAAATTAGGGTTGGGGTGTTAGCGTGGAATATGGGTCCCAGTAGATCTAGTATCCACACGCCCCACACTGAATTTCGAAGTCTTCATTTGGAACTTGGAGACGCACGGAGCCTATGAGTTGGATTGTACTATTCTATACTGTCCTGCTATATTTCTGTTTTGATGATCGTTTCAGTCATCAAATCACGTGAAACCTCCTTCACAACCGCATCGGTGGTTTAGTGGTAAAATTAGCCGTTGCCATCCTTCACAGGACAGTCTCGGCTAGCCCCGGGTTCGATTCCCGGCCGATGCAAGACAAGCTTTGTTTTTTGCCCCCTTGATGTCTTGGGGCGATGGTAGTGATGCTGATTGAGGTCTGCCGATGAGTATAGGTTGAGCGCTTGGCAATCTACCTTAACGTCCGTAATATACGTTGGTACATTTAGACTGGTAGGATGGCTAGATATCTAGTTTCAATTCTCTGCTCGTCCTCCCATAATAGTATATTGGCTTCTATTTTTGATTGCTGCGCCAATCAGCAGTATTAACTTTAAAGATACCTCCATGTCCAAGCTATATAGGCGGAGACTCCGTTGGATGGGTCTGCATATCGACGAAAGTGCCTACCCTGGGTGTGTACTATAATCTAGAGATCAAGCTACAGGTAGAAAATTATTCCATCAATTGAATCTTACAATCCTCCTTTGTGCCAATGTGGCACAGTCGCTTGATGAGGTTGAGCCTCCTGGCGGCTGACTCTTTCGAATCCGTCAGACCCACTTGGCAACAGAGAGCTTTCGCGATCCGTCGCGCCCGGCGCGCAGAGCCGTTATGACGACCTTGTTGTCACACACATACAACAGTCAGAATATACGCACGGCACAGGCAATTTCTTGACATGGCATCGTTACTTCACGTTGGCCTTTGAGCAGATGTTCAGGGAGGGGTGCGATTACAAGGGCACCTTTCCTTACTATGATTGGGCCCACTATGCTGAGGATCCTAAGAGTGTGCCGTTCTTTGACGGAACTGCTGGCAGCATATCAGGGGATGATGAACACATTTCTAGTCGCAAGTTGTTTTGCATGCCATTGGACGGCATCGCTGGACCATGCTGGATGCATCTCGAGCTCGGAACCGGTGGCGGCCCTGTAACTTCGGGTCCGTTCAATGAGTAAGTACTCACGTGCACATTTGCATCCTGACCTGACTCATTCTCTAGCTTCAAAATCAACATGGGCCCAATTTGCCTCCAAGAACCCGAGAGTCGACGGTCTAGGTTATAATCCATGTTGTCTCCGCCGCGACATGTCGCAACAAGTTGCAAACGCCACGACTGACTACGAAGTCGTTTCGCTCCTTAGAGACTATACGGAAATAACTTCCTTTCAGCGTGCATACCAAGGGGCATCTGCTCAGGGACGGATGGGTGTGCGCACTGAGGGCCGTTATACCATGGGAGGAAATGCCGGTTTTGATTTCTATAACTCCCGCCGATCCGGCATTCTTTCCCCTTCACGCTATGGTTGACCGAGTGTGGTGGATCTGGCGGAACCAAGACCTCAAGAATCGACAATGGGCGGTCGGGGGCTCTGCTGGCGGTCTCGGCGATACTGGTGTAAAGACTGCCGCTCTCAAAGATACCCTTACTATGGGCGAATACGTCAGAAGTAGCGAATATCACGATCAAAGCAGCACTTAGCACCATGGGTGGCACATTCTGCTATAAATACGCTTAGCGTTAGATAGCTGACGGACTTATCGTTGAAAGATTCTCAGAATAAATGATTTGATCTGACAGTCGCTCAGAATTTCAGACCGACCGTATCTCTCATACGTTACAGTATGTATCCATATACGATCACCGGTGACAGGAGGACTCTAGGAGCATAAATTTGTACAGCTTCGATTTGAGCTGGAGCATGTACTAGCCCCAGGGAATAACTGTAGTCAACCATGCGCAGTTAATCAAATGTTGGAGTGGGGGGTTTCTTTATCGGAATGATGTTCAAAACGGTCTTTGGTTTGCGCAGGTTCGGCACACGTAGCCTCTTCCAGAGATATGCGATACAACAGCCCATGGATCGGCCGACCCTCAAGATATACTCTGGTTCTAATCAGATCACCAAGTACACTTGACAAGTCATATGGGATCTTTCTGTTCAGGTTCAATCACTCCATTGAGTAACTTCAGCAACCTCTAAACACAAGCTTACAGCTCTACGCTATGCTATCCACTTCCACTTCGACAGCACTACCCGGAGTGATCGGTAAGTGTCTCGACCTCTTCGAACGTTTCGCACGTACTGTGGCCCCCGTGGAAGCCCGGATCTCTCCTTTGCCAGCGCCACTGCGTTCCTTCTCCTCTACAACAAGACCACATCATCTCCAGATAGAGGCCGGCTTACTTCTTGTGAGCCTTCCTATACAAATGATGCTGTTCTTGCCTTCACTTGATCCATTTCTTCCACGTCCATTACGCCGCTACAACATGGGAAGTACGAGATTAGACTATCTTTACGATATCACCCAGGCATTCATTGGAAACTGGTTGGTGATAGTGTTTGTTCGTGAGGCCCATCCCATCATTGCTCACTCCACTGACTATGGGAGTAGTTCAGATTCATAACCAGCTTCTGATGCGATAAATCAGGATCGTATCATATTGCAAGACGTTTTACACATTACAAAATATCTACATGAAAGGCTTTCTCATTACAAAAAGCAGTCGCTTTACTCGCAAGCTGGCGCATTCTTTGCAACCTTTGTAACAACCTGTAAAACGGTGCTGGTACTCTTCACAACCACTGTCTTCGTGCCTGGTTGCGCAGTCACAGTGCTTGTCACAACGCCACCGCCCTGAGTGATAGTTTGGAGCACTGTATTCGTGCTGACCGGAAGCGTAGTGCGGACTGTCTCAGTGACATCAGCAGACTTCGTGACGACAACAGTCTGCTGAGCCGCAGTGAGAACACTGGTCGAAGTCTGCGTTTTCAGACTACTGATTGTTACAGCATCGGGCGTCACAGTCTGGAGCTCTTCCTTCGTGACATAGCTCGTCGACAAGACTGTGCTTGTGGAAGGCTTCAGAGTCGTAGTCTTGCCGACGCTTCGGGTCGATGTCTCAGTCACTAGGTAAGTACTGCCAGGCTGTGCGATGGTCGAAGTCTTGACAAAGGAGGTAACAGTGGAGGTAGTGGTTACGCCAGGCTGAGTGACTGTCTTGGTCTGTGCAATCGATGTCACTGTGACCAGTGCTGTCGAGCCGGCCTGTGTGGCGGTGCTAGTCACCAGAGAGGTCACAGCGGTGCTGACAGTGATAGTAGTGGTGCTGGCGGCCGCACGGGGTATGATAGCTCCGCGACGAACCATACGGGCGGGCTCGGTGGGAACGCACGACTCCGTCGTGGTGGTCTTCTTTGTGACGACCTTGGTGGAAGTAGTACTGACAGTCACCGAACTCTTGGCCTTCACTGTAGTAGTCTTAGTACTGCTCGGCTCCAGGGAGATTGTCGTCTTGATAGTTGTGGAAGCTCCCTTGGGCGTGATAGTGCTGACCAAGGTGGTGGTGGAACCCGCACTCTCAGTAAGAGTAGTTGGCTTCGGGATGACGGTTTGAGCGATGACCACAGTAGTTGTTCCCTTGATCGTGGAAGTCGGCGCGTTTACGGTTACTGTACCACCAATTGTAGTCGTCGCTTTGACAACGCTGGTCTTAGTAACAGCATCCGGAGTAATCGTAAGCCCAGTATCAATTGTTGTTACGACGGTAGACGTGGAAGTAACGTCTGGAGAGGTCACAGATATGGTCGCTGTTTCTTTATCCACTGTAGTCTTTGTGACATCAGCACCTGTAACTGAGGCAGTAGAGGTGACCTTAAGTACGGTGGTGGAAGTTACATCTGCCTGTGTGAGAGTAGCGGTAGCTGTAAGCTTGATGATAGCTGTCGTTGTTGTATAAACAGTAACGACAGGTAGGGAACTAGACTGCACAGAGCTCGAAGACAATGTCGGTAGCGTGGACACAAGTGAAGAGCTGATTGTAGCAGCAGCGCAGGCTTGAACAGAGCCAATGCCTACTGTGAACGGCTGAGTATCGACGCGAGAATAGTCGATAAGCTTCTGTGTTGAGGCGAGGAAGTTACCAAGCTGGAACTGGACAACATCTGCATCGGACAGCTGCTGCGAGAAAGTCGCGCGACTGCAAGCGTTGGCACCGGCACCAGAGTTGTGATACTCTCCGAAAAGGACGCCTGCCGTCTGGGGAGAAGACTTGCTCCACTGGTTCCATCCGGCTGGGCTGATCATTGCATCAAAGTAGCAGCCGACAAACGCTACGCGAGCATTGCTATTCCAGGGCCTACCAAGACCAACATTCTTGAATGGACCTGTGCCAGGTGCTGGCTTCAAGGTGCACTGGTCAAAGACGAAGCCGCCAACAGTAGTGTTAGTAGTGCGTTTGTCAGCAGTGATGCTGATGCCATCTTCATTGGGAGAGATTGTCGAGTCAAGGAAGTAAGCAGTTCCGCTGCCGTAGATGAAGTCCACATTGCCCTCGATGTACGTCTTGAATGTGAAAAGAGTTCCGGACACGGAGAGCGTATCCTGATTGCCATAGATCTGGCATGCGTACAAAGAAGCAAACTTGCTGCTCTGAACAGCAAAGCCAAGCGATGCAATGTCCTGTGTATTCCCAGCAGTGTTACGGAAGTTGATATTATATGCGTAAAAGTAGTTGCCCTTGACGTACACTGTCGCACCATCAGTGTTGCTTCCTTGTGTACCTTGCGTATCGACCCCGCGATTAAATTCAATAGAGACCTGGTTCTGCGCATAGTCGGCTGTAGCATTGCTGTATCCCATAAAGATAGTTGTACCAGATTTGTTGACGATCAACTGTTCATTATAGGTACCAGGGTAGATGAAGATAGTAGCATTGCTCTTGCTGCTGACCGGTGCGGCGTCCAAGGCTCCCTGAATAGTTTGATAGGTAGTCAATCCATCAATTGGGGTCTTAGATACGATCAGAGCACCCTTTGGAGGAAGAGTGCCATCATAGGTAGAGTTGCCGCCTACTGTGGTGTTCGTTGGTGGGGCAGGCAGAACGGCTGCTGGAGCCGGTGTTACAATGGAGTTCCAATAGGTCATATCGATCCACTCAGTCGAATCCATGACTGATGAAAGCGAGTAAGTATCTGCAGCGAGAAGAGTAGCGAAACCGAACGCTTGTCGAGCTGCGACATTGTTCTCCCAGTTAGAAGGCCCTGTGTTGTTGTATTCCGCAAATGTGATGTGATCCGTGCGCGGGTCAGTTGCACTCCAGATCTTCCAGCCTGCCGGTGCTATGGTCGAATCAATGTAGCTGTTCTTGACTACGACCAGGGCGTATGCAGAGTAAGGACGGCCAAGGAAGACTTTGTTTGTGAGGTCATCAACAACGCCAGGAGCAGTAGTGAACAAGCAGTTGTCGAAAATGTAGCCTCCAATAGCAGAAGACGAGGCTCTGCTGTGCGCGGTCATCGCGGAAGACTTACGCTTGGCACCAATCGTACACCCTTTGAAGTAGGCCTTCGAGTAACCCCAGATGAAGTCGATAGCACCACCAATATAGCAAGACTCGTAATACTGGTAACCTGCAGTAGCACCAGTGAGTAAAGTGTCTTGCCAGCCATCAAACGAGCAAGCATAGAAAGCGATATCATTTCCATAAATCGACGCTGCGAGCGTGACATAGGAGGCTACGGCTCCATCAAGGTTGTCTGTGTTGACCATCGCAATGTTGTAGAAGCTGATGCGATTCGATGCAGTCTGCACAGTCGCAGTCTCGGCATCTGAATGGCCGACAGGTAGGGGCGAAACAGATAGACCACGCGAGAAGGTGATCGTAACTGTGTTGTCTTTGTAGGACTGGCCGGAGTTGCCAGCTGTGTAGCCGATAATGCGAATGGCACCAGGACGGTTGATGACAGGCACCTGCTCGTTGTAACTTCCGGGATAGAGGAAGACAGTTTGGTTTGTGTTATCGTTTGGTAGCGATGCAAGAGCTGCGGTAAGGTTGGTGAATGAAGCATTATGACCCCCATCGAGAGACACAACAACAGCATTCGATGGTGGCACAGAGCCGCTGTCAGGGTGGGCGTTGACTGTTGCCGTGGAGGAGCTGACTGGTGCAGTGGTGGTAGTGTTGGTCGGAGGCGAAGTTGGAGTCCCAGTCAGACTGTAGGAAGGCACCAAATTGTATGCTGTTTGATCGAGCCATGTAGTATCTCCGATCCAGGCTTCGAGCGTATACCGCGACGCTTGAGACGCCGTCAGGTTTGTCGCAAAGTTGACGCGCTGTGTAGTAGCTTGCCACGAGCCTGGGCCGGTGTTTGCGTATTCGCCAAACATGACGCCCGAGGTTTGGGGAGCACCAGTTGACCAAATCGACCATCCAGCTGCAGAGATGTGCTTGTCGAGGTAGCAGTTGGTATAAATTGCGATTGAGAACTCAGAGTAAGGGCGACCAAGAGAAGTCGACCCAAACGAGTTTCCGTAACTAGGGCTGTACGTGATGACAGAGTGGTCAAAGACGTAGCCGCCGACACTCGAGGAAGTAGCGCGAGACTGCGCCGAGATAAATCCACCTGGGGTATTGGAGACAATCATACATTGGTGGAAGAAGGCTGTCGAGAAGCCCCAGATGAAGTCAATCGATCCTTCAATGTAGCAATTGGAAAAGACTTGTGTACCCTTGTTTGCCAGTAAAGTATCCTGGAAACCAGTGAATGAACATCCATATGCGGCAATGTTGGCTCCATAGAAGTCAGCAGCTAGCGCTGCGGTGTTCTTTGTTTGTGGATATGTGTTTGCGAAATTGATGTTATACACTGCGAGACCGGAATTATCGTTTGCCTTCTTGCCAAAGATGACAGGAGTCTGCTCATTCTGACCCGCGCTTGTGAGAACCCCATTGGACGTCTGTATAGTGACCTGGTTCTGAGTGTAGTCCCTGGTGGAGTTGGTAGCACCCCTTAGTGTGACCTTGCCATTGCGAGTAATTGAAATCTGCTCGTTGTAGACGCCAGGTGCAATTAGAATGGTATAGGGCTTGGAATCGTTTGGCAAAGCAGCGATAGCGGCGCTGACGTTACCATATTCGCATGCGCCTGCACTTTGAGAGACCACAAGAGTCGCTGAAGGGATACATGCTGAAGATGTAGGAGTGGCACTGGCGCTGACGCTGACGCTTACCGAGATCGTGGCGTTTGCGACAGTTGAAGGCGTGAGTGACGGAGTCGAAGAGACGACAGGAGTTGAAGACGAAGCAGCAACGAGCTGTGCCGTGTCCGCATCTGCGATCGAAGACAAGACATCCGAATCAATCCACGAAACCGAGGAGCTTCCGTAGTAGGAAGCACCAACCCCAAAAATCTTGTCGACAGTGAACTGTGATACTTGATCCACTGTGAGCAGATTGTCGTAGGAAGGGCGGGTGGCTACGTTCTTAGAATACGAGCCAGCACCGGTCGTGGCAAATTCGCCGTAGAATGACGCGACAGTGGCTGCTGAAGGATGGAAACCTTGACTCGAAATGAGACTACCCATGGCGACATTTCGATAAATGACAGTGGCTCCTGCCCCGTTAGGTGCACCCAAAAAGACTCCGTTGTTGTTATATCCTGCCTTCTGCTCAACTGAGCTCGAGTCGAAGACGACAGTGGAGTTGTAGGTAACTCCATTGACGCTGCCACCTTTTGAGTAGACAATGCTGGCACCGGAGACCAAAGGAACGATCTTTGAATTGTACACATATATCGAGGGGACATTGTAGAAGATCTTATCCGAACCTTCAATGTATGAGTTGGCAAAGACAGTCAAGCCCCAAGATGTAGTAATGGTGGTTCCGCCGGGAGAGACAATAGAACATCCATAGAAGGCGATATTGGCACCTCTCAATGATAGGACCGGGGTGTTGGAGTATGGACCTGTGGTAGCAATGTTGACAAAGTTGAGGTTCTTGAATGTAACGCCTTTCGTGTTGCTCGTTCCGATTGAGAGCGCTGCCGCCGTGTTTGCGATAGTGACTTGGTTCTTAGACCAATCAGCAGCGGCAGTCGCCGTGGCACCGACTATAGTGACTGTGGCAGTTCCGAGAACACTAACTGCCTCTGTGTAGGTGCCCGGAAGCACTGTAACAGTGGCGATTCCGCTGTTTTGTGCGGCATTGACAGCTGCGTTGATGGCCGTGAATTGACCTGAGCCGTCGGCTGCCACCGTGATAGCAGCATTGATTATGCTGGCAGTTGACGATGAGGAAGATGTTGTCGTTACGCTTGGGCTCGACGAGATGACATTGGTGGAGTTTGACTGACCAATTGCCAGCCCAAAAAGGGCAGAGCACAGGAGTGACCGCATGGTAATTGACGCTCCTCTGGGGAAGATGAGACACCAGGGATTGCGAGGATTCCGCTGATAGATGAACTCGCGGACTGCAGAGATCTACTCCGGGATAGCACGTTAGCCTGTCAGTGGCAAACCCATATGGAGTGATACATCTCGTTCGAGAACCAAAAACCAATATTTCGGCAAATATCGCAGCTGAAAACGCATGATACCTGGTACCTGGTGGCGTTTTCTACCTAACAAAGACGGGACCGATATCTGCAGGGGTACATGTCTCGTGGGTTTAGATTAACCGCACGGTACTGCAATGACATCTACCATTCAACCGGGACTACCACGGCCGCTACTGTCTAGGCCAGCAATGCGATCCAGCTGCCATATCGATATTTTAACGACAGTGCGTGCTCAACAAGGCGACGGGAATGTCAGCTGTCAGTCCATATTGGCTAAAATTCGATTCGAGGGCCGTTACAAGTGACAGACACGCGGTCGCAAGCCTTAGCGAGTGATGGACCATAAGGCGGGCGGGGATGCCCATATGGGACTAGGGCAGCGGCGCATAGATTGGCGCCATCTCACAAATTCCAGCATCTAAGATTTGCCTGCACCCTGGATATGCATGGAGCCAAATGTGTAGGTGTGCCATGCAAACATCATGGTCCGAATGAATATGCGCCTGTGTTTGTGTTTCCTCGTCATCGAGCATGAAGGGTGGCAGTGCGATCACCAATCCCAAGCTCAGGCATGACGGACAACGATTCCCGCCGTGGTGATAGCTCGACTTAACGGCAGGACCAACTGACTCAAGGTCCTCGGTCACGTTGAATAGGCCGCGAGGGGCCGAAGTCAACGCGCTGCGTTACGGATCAACAGATAGACATACGAGACTTTGGTGTTCGTTAGAAGAACTACTCTGTAGTGCGAACCGATGTTCGGGAAGATCTTCGCAACAACCGGCATGTCGGGTTACAGGATCTGCATTGTGTGGGCAATGTATCGAGGTCAAGCTCCAAGATGGACGGTAAAAAGTGGCGTCGAAAAGCTTGTCCCCGAGCGTTGCCGCATGCTCGCTAAGCATGGATCAAGTCTCAACTGACTCTTACGACACGTACACGGACTTTCAATTCGTGGACTAAAATTTTCCACGTGGCGCCATGAATGTGGGCTGAGTTTGAGAAGCGGCTGGTACCGAGTGCGACCAGAAACGCGGACTGGTAAAACCTCGGCTGGAACGGCTTCCAGCCGAACGGTGGTGCCTGCGTATCGCAGCATCGCACGAGGACCAGCTGAATGGACTACAAAATTCTTCCTTCTGCAACGCTTGCAGGCAAGACCAGAAAAAATTTCATAGAAACGACGCTGCCGTAAATTTCACCGTCATACCTTATCGGGGCGGATCCGATTCTCTCATCAGCGCTTCTTGCTCCGCGGGAGGCGTGATGTATGAAGTATGCCCCTTTTAGAGGTGCGCAAAAGGTCGTGCATTCATCCACAGCTATGTGGGTTTTTAGAACTACTGTTTGCGGTAGTTTCTATTCACTGCTCCTGGCAATCATTGTGTTTTACCCTTGTGGAAGGTTGCATATGGGTTTCAAGCTGAATTAACCACTGCTATGCAACCTCAGGTCCGACGAAGTGTTACGCTTTGAGCATGCATCTATGCCACACTCGTAAAGCTAGCTGACGATACAAAAATAATAAGATTCGCTTGCAGTGCACTTCGTCAGCTCTGGGAGAGAAACAAAGTTTTTAGGTAGCTGTTTACCAGTACTTTACGTTTTACTGTACTATCTGTCTTCTGCTATGCATATATATTAAGTAAAGTTACCCTCCCTGTAATACTACTACCTACTAGCGCAGTGATAGTTTCTAGCTCTACGTAGCTGTTCACGTTGCTGAGTACAGGGCTTCGCCTGCACCACTACTGCCTATACAGTAAAGCTTCTCGACTCTACTGGAGCGCCTATTAAACGTGAAATGCAGGCCACAAACGGTAACAACTCGCAACAGCTGTCCAAACTTGACGATGGAGAATGAATAGACGTCCTCGCTTGCATCCGTTCATAGCTTACTGGTCCAGTCATGTCACCAAGCTCGTCCCCGATATTAATGTCTGATTCCCACTGACTTCTCCAACCCCATTTCCGTCTTATCCATCTCTTCCAAGACTATGGCTACCAGAGGGTCGTAGTACCTCGTGTTGAGGATGATGAGAGATGTGTTATATGCCTTTACGATGAACTATAGCGCTTTTCTCATTTCACTTGCAATCCATTGGCGTCCCAAACCCACTGATCGACCGCGCTTTTCTGTCAATTAAACTGGATGATTACCAATTTATGCATCTGGCCTGGGTGATGAAATCGGTTGTGCATTTGAAGCGGTTGCATTGCCACCATACTTTTGATTGCATTATGATCGAGGCTTGTCGGATGTTGAATACTTCTCCCCTAGCCCTGCCAGATGAAAAAATCGTATTAGATACCTCGGAGCATTTCTTGAGGACATTGAATTTCTGCTGTCTAGTAGCGCTATCGAGCAAAGCGTTGAAAGGGTAGACATGGAAATGATTGTACACTGTGCGGAAGGGCACCTTGAGGATGCGCAAAATTTCACAAACTGAGACATAATGCAGACTTCGCGGCCGGGCTACTTAGTCTGAAAGTTTTAGAGGGATCGATGATCTTTTCGACGCACACAGATTCGAGCAGGAGATCGGGATTGCTGTTGAATATCTATAAATTATCATTACGCGTCTAGTAAATGCTGTCGAATTCTTGCTCTACAACTGTTGATCTCACAGAAGCGTCAAGTATCGAGTCTCTCGCTAGAGCTGATAAGGTGCTGAATGCCCGAATTGTATGTGAATTACTGCGACACAGCACAAAAACATACGTTAAGGATCGCACGACAGCATTTCAATTCGTCCCTAGCCAGCGCTATGTACGCACCTGACTGTTTCAGAAGATCGAATAGAATAGAGCAAAGAATTTAAGATTTCGATGAAATGTGAAGCTATCTTGAAGATTGAAATTGATCGGGAAGGACTCAGGCCCTAATACTGCCTTTTGATTCTTGACTCTTGACTCCTTTGTATCACACCAAGTGTCAACTCAAAGCAGACAAGTGCTGTATGGATGCTGCTAGCTGCCAGACTCTGGAACTCATTCAGCAAGGAAATCGGTACCGAAATAAAACCGCTCACAAACATCAAAGGCAACAGCCGAGATAATGCCACGAGTCTCGATTCGATCTGCGGGAACAATGCCCATGAGTGTACATATATCACAAAGAGCCGAGAAGAGTGCATCTCGCACTAAAATTTATGTCCTCTCATATTGAATGAGAACCGCGATACGATTGAGCGGGCATAAGATTGCTTTGAGTACCATCAATTGTACAGGCGACGGTTCCATCCGCGCTTCTAATGCGGAACGGAGGCTCAAGGCACGTGTGAAGAGAGTAAGTACAGGATACTGGACTTCATGTTCCAAAGAATACGGAAGACTGCTGTATGCAACGTTGGATGCTCTTGAACTTCGCTTGTAATCTCAACGACAATGATCATCACTAACTGTTTGGTCTACGGATGTGCACGCTTTTCGAAGTTTCCGCGCTCGAACATCTACCGGAGCCACCTCAAATTCGCGCATAAATTCACATGCAAGGCATTTGATCAGTACACTCTTCAGGACTAGACTCGTTCCAAATCTGGTCCGAGAAATGCAACATTGGGGGCTGTGGGGGCGATAGGCTTAAGGTCTACAAGCGTCTCAAGGCCCATCCTAAAGAGCATCGCGTGGATGCGGAAGAGATTTGACGGGCCTTGAATTGGCTGCTACGGGGTGTTCAGGCGATAAAGATGAACTAAATATTATGTATGGCATGTTTGATGCACAACCGTTCCGATGTTCAAACATGCCTGCGAAAGTTTGAGCTGTTCGACCTTGTGCCCTTATTAAGCAAGGCGCGAGCTTGCTTGAGCGGACAATCGTACACACATACTTGCCTCAGCTGAGAACCTTGACTTTGAAACACAAGCATTTGGACCAGAGTCCAAGTTCCAGCACTAATCATTGCAGCGAATATGAATTCACGAATACTAAAAATACGCCTTGTTGGCCTCAACGAGACCTTTGACCCTTTCGGAGGCTTCAACAGTGAAATAAGTATGATCCAGAAGAACAAATGTATGGCAAAAACCTCAGCAGCACCGCTTTAATAACAGGCCCGGCGCAGCGCTTGCAAGGATGCGTGTTTGACATAGCGAAATGCGTCTAATGAGGCACTTGTCACTTGTATTCTCGTGTACCTTCGAAGCTTATTGGTGCAGACTAGGTACTGTAACAATCTCTTAGATGGCTACAAGATTCTCTCCTTGCATACATTACCATGACCCATTGTCGTAATAGCTTCATGTCGTTCGGCCAAATTAGCCTTTATCAGATGCAGTCGCTGAAGGTCGGACAGTTTCATGCCGATCGCCCAGGCCTAGACTTGCGTACTTCTAGCAGCAGTTTGCACATGCTGCCAAGCTTTGTCGGCTAACGGCGTTCTGTGACACCGATGCCGGCACCGCCTCTGACGCAAGAGCTTGAAAACCCATCGCGTCGTCCGCGTACAACAGCTCGGACATACGCAGACCTCCTTTCGGAGCACTCTCTGCGTCCGACTCTTATCAAGAACGAAGTGCATTCGGACCTTCCCGCAGCGCTCAGCATCTTGTTTCAGAACCAGAGTACGGGCGACATCGTGTATCAGTCGATCTATGTGAAGACTGAGTGAGTGCGCGCGCAAAGGCTGCATTTTGATCGGTACATTTACTTGGAGGCTGCATCGGGCTTTACGATGTCTTGATTACAGATGACAGTATCCAGGTCTTTGGAACAAGATCGGTCTTCGGTATCTCGCGCTTATTCAAATGACAACGCCAAGGATAGGAGCAAGATCCGGAGGACCCGCTTTTTGTGACAGGAAAGGGGATCCAATGTTTCCACTCTTCGGTGGCCGGATTCTACGGAATCCATGGCGGGTTATACTGCCTCATTGCGGCCGCTACGCTCATGTTAGATTGATTCTGACCAATAGCCACGAAGAAAGGAATTCTCTCAAAGTGAAATACTGGGGCCTCGTACCTCGATATCCGCGTACGAATCTTGCGCTTCCATAATCCATCTAGATCGACTGCCAGTTTGCAGCCATTGCTTATTTACAGTTGCACTCAAGAAAAGCCGAGTAGCCATCACTGATGCTTGAATCAATTATCTCGGCTCACTACTAATATACTTTCGGATTATCCTGCCTTTTCCATAACGTCTTCTCCTTTTCTTCTCCGACGTAACTGCTCAATCGAGTGTAGCTAACGAATTTATTGTCCAGCCGCGATGGACGGCAGAAGACGAAGCATATCGGCCGTAAATGCTGCCATGCCTGAAGGGACGGGTGACAGCATCTTCCAAACTCTGTCCAGGACTTTCTCTGGTAAATCACAAAGACAACAAGATGAAAGAGAGGAGCACGCTATCGAACGTTGGACCTCACATCAGGATGTAAACGACGACCTCGACAGCTCGTCAGAGAAAACCAAAGTCAACGCTTGGCGCTTGGATCAGCACGTCAAAGATTTCCAGGCGAATGACCCGGCCGAAGGCCGCAGTCTGGGAGTTACATGGAAGGATCTGACTGTAAAAGTGGTACCATCTGATGCCACCCTACAAGAGAACGTTCTCAGCCAGTTCAACAAAGTGCAGCAGGCAAGGGAGTCGCGGAACAAGGTCCCCTTGAGAACAATCCTTGATGGATCATCTGGATGTGTAAAGCCTGGCGAAATGCTGTTGGTGCTGGGCAGACCCGGGTCCGGTTGCACAACTCTGCTCAAGATGCTCGCCAACAAAAGGAAGGGGTATGTGATCAATCGCATCATTGTAGACCGTAACTAATTCTCTATCAGATATGCTGAAGTCACAGGCGACGTCCACTTCGGATCCATGACTGCAGAAGAGGCCACGCCCTATCGTGGATCGATTGTAATCAATACTGAGGAGGAGCTGTTCTACCCTTCCCTCACCGTTGGAAAAACCATGGACTTTGCGACAAGACTAAGCATACCCAACACCCTTCCAAACAATGTGCAAGATCGAGAGGACTGGCGAAGAAAGTTCAAGGAATTCTTACTTGACTCCATGGGTATTGCCCATACAGAAGATACCAAAGTCGGTGATGCGTTTGTACGAGGAGTCTCGGGTGGTGAGCGAAAGCGAGTCTCCATCATTGAGACATTGTGCACCAGAGGCAGTGTCATGGCGTGGGATAATTCTGTAAACTTCTCCTTGTATTTGCCACAGACATAATTATCTAACAGCGATTGCAGACTCGAGGACTGGACGCATCCACGGCGCTTGAATACACACGCGCTCTTCGCTCGATGACCGATGCAATGGGTATTGCAACAATCGTTACCCTGTACCAGGCTGGCAATGGTATCTACGACTTATTCGACAAAGTGCTTGTCCTTGATGAAGGCAAGCAGGTGTATTACGGCCCGCTCGAACAAGCTCGCCCCTTTATGGAGGCACAAGGCTTTGTCTGTCTCGAAGGAGCTAATGTAGCAGACTACCTCACTGGTGTCACGGTTCCCAGCGAGCGTCAGATCCGCCCCGAATTCGAGTCACGCTTCCCTCGCAACAACATTGAGCTAGAGAAGGCCTATCGCGAATCGACAATCAAGGCTAGCATGGACCGTGAACTCGACTACCCCAACACTCAGGAGGCGAAGAGCAACACGGAAGCATTCAAGCACGCAGTGACCATCGACAAGTCTAAGCACCTACCCAAAAATTCGCCCATGACAGTGTCTTTCTTGGCTCAGGTTAAGGCCTGTGTTGCGCGTCAGTACCAGATAATATGGGGTGACAAGGCAACCTTCATCATCAAGCAAGGCTCTACCATCATCCAAGCACTAATCGCCGGATCGCTCTTCTATAACGCGCCTGACAACTCCGCTGGTCTGTTCATCAAAGGCGGTTCTCTATTCTTGGCACTCTTACTCAACTCCTTGATGGCTATGTCTGAGGTCACCGACTCCTACGCTGGACGTCCTATTCTCGCCAAGCACAAGAATTTTGCTTTCTTCAACCCAGCCGCCTTTTGTATTGGTCAAATCGCAGCTGACGTTCCGATCTTATTTTTCCAGGTTACCTCATTCATCTTGATTTTGTACTGGATGACTGCACTGAAAGCCACAGCTGGGGCATTTTTCACCTGCTGGTTTGTCGTCTATCTTACGACTTTCGTCATGACTGCATTTTTCCGTATGATTGGCGCAGCATTCCCGAACTTCGATGCTGCATCCAAGGTCTCTGGTTTCTCCGTCACTGCGCTGATCTTGTATGTTGGTTATCAGATTCCAAAGCCGCAGATGCACCCTTGGTTCGTCTGGATCTACTGGATTGATCCACTGGCTTATGGTTTCGAGGCTATCATGGCCAATGAGTTCAAGGGCAGGACTATTGCGTGCGCCTACAACAACCTGGTCCCCAACTACCTCCCGCAGTACACTGATCCTGCTCATCAGTCTTGTGCTGGCATCGCTGGAGCCGCTCCTGGCGCGGTATCGTTGACAGGCGAGGAATACCTACAAAGCTTATCCTACTCCCCTTCACACATCTGGCGCAACGTGGGCATTTTGTTTGCCTGGTGGGCCCTTTTTGTCGCTCTGACCATCTTCTTCACACTCCGCTGGAATGATGCTGCTGGTTCAACAGGCGCACTCCTCATCCCGCGCGAAAATGCGAAGAAGGTCACTGTTGGCCCTACCGACGTCGAGGCTCAATCCAGCGAGAAGGCTCCCCGCCAACAAGCTAATGACAATGAAGAGGCCTCGAATGGCGAGGTAGGAGATGGCAATCTCATGCGTAACACCTCTGTTTTCACGTGGCGAAATTTGTCATATGTGGTCGACACCCCCTCCGGCCCACGCACCCTACTTGACAATGTGAACGGCTACGTAAAGCCAGGAATGCTCGGGGCGCTGATGGGCTCATCAGGGGCTGGAAAGACAACTTTACTTGATGTTCTAGCACAGCGGAAGACAGATGGTACGATCAAGGGTGAAGTACTGGTTGATGGCCGCCCGCTTCCTGTTTCTTTTCAACGCTCCGCCGGCTATTGCGAGCAACTCGATGTCCATGAGCCTTTCTGCACAGTCCGCGAAGCTCTTGAATTCTCAGCCCTTCTGCGCCAAAGCCGCTCGACTCCTCGTGCGGAGAAGCTCGCCTATGTCGACACCATTATTGACCTTCTTGAACTTCACGACCTCGAACACACCCTTATCGGCCGTGTAGGCGCCGGTCTATCGGTTGAACAACGTAAACGTGTTACCATTGGCGTTGAGCTCGTCTCGAAGCCTTCAATCCTTATTTTCTTGGACGAGCCCACGTCTGGGCTTGACGGCCAAGCCGCCTTCAACACCGTCCGTTTTCTCCGCAAACTCGCAGACGTTGGTCAAGCTGTTCTTGTTACCATCCATCAGCCCTCTGCGCAGCTTTTTGCCCAATTCGACACCCTCCTCCTTCTTGCTAGGGGAGGCAAAACCGTCTACTTCGGTGACATTGGCGACAACGGGCAGACGATCAAGGACTACTTCAACCGCAATGGCGTTCCGTGCCCTCGAGGTGCCAATCCTGCTGAATTCATGATCGATGTCGTTACCGGCGCGCACAGTGGCGAAAAGGACTGGCATCAGGTCTGGCTTGAGTCGCCCGAGAACACCAAGATGCAGCAGGATCTTGAACACATTATCAATGACGCAGCTGGAAAGCCACCAGGTACTAGTGATGACGGCCATCAGTTCGCCACCGATATGTGGACGCAAACCAAACTTGTCACACACCGCATGAACGTGAGCTTGTACCGCAATATCGACTACGTGAACAACAAATTCGCCCTCCACATCGGCGTAGCGCTCTTCGTCGGCTTTTCATTCTGGAATATCGGCAACAGCGTGCAGGAACAGCAGCTTGTTTTGTTCTCGCTGTTCAACTACATCTTTGTAGCGCCGGGAGTCATTGCGCAACTCCAGCCGTTGTTCATCGATCGCCGTGATATCTATGAAACGCGCGAGAAGAAGTCGAAGATGTACCATTGGGCACCTTTCACAGCAGGCTTGATAATCTCCGAGATGCCGTATCTTGTCATCTGCAGTGTGTTGTATTTTGTCTGCTTCTACTACACTGCTGGGTTACCTGCGGCATCGGATAAGGCGGGTGCGGTATTCTTCGTTATGCTCGTCTACCAGTAAGTCTTTCCCGGTCCCCTTCCTTCTTGTAAATTACTCCCGAAGATGCTAACATGCTACTCAAGATTCTTCTACACTGGCCTTGGTCAGTTCATCGCCGCCTACGCGCCCAACGCTGTCTTCGCCTCGCTCGTTAATCCTCTCTTCATTGGTATTCTCGTCTCCTTCTGTGGTGTGCTGGTTCCATACTCCCAGATCACGGCTTTCTGGCGCTACTGGCTGTACTACCTCGACCCATTCAACTACCTGATGGGTGCGCTGCTCGTCTTTGCAGATTTTGACTGGGATGTTCAGTGCAAGGAGTCCGAGTTCGCGATCTTCAACCCTCCATCTGGGCAGACTTGTGCACAGTACCTGGAGGGCTGGCTAGCGGGACCAGGATCAAGGAACAACTTGGTCAACGGCGATGCCACGGCTGGTTGTAGAGTTTGTCAGTATAGGACGGGCAGTGACTACTTGTACACTGTCAACCTAAATGACTACTACTATGGATGGAGGGATGCGGCAATCTGTGTGCTATTTGCGCTGTCGAGTTACGGGCTGGTGTTTGTGCTGATGAAGCTCAGGACAAAGGCAAGTAAGAAGGCTGAGTAGGAACTTAGAAGGTTAAGTCTGTTTAGGTTTTATAGTCTCTGGTGTGGAGGCTATTCACCCTTATGTAGTAATTGTTGTTTTGCCTTCCTCTTTAATTTAGTTTTAGCATAGCGCCCTTTCTCCTTAGATAGACTTCTAGACTTCCTTTCCCTATGGTATACTTACTAGACTAATAGATTGTCTTTACTTAGAGCACTATGGCATTCTTATCTGACATGCAGCACTTTCTTGTTGTTGTCAAATTGCAAACTCCTACTTCTGCAGCACCTTGCTATCTCTAAGCGGACCGTGCTATCTCTAAGCGGTCACTCGACAACTTTGAAGGATACAACTAGAAGAGTGCATAAGGATCAGAGAACTAATTAGTTGCGTAGCTATCGTAATAGCTATAACTATTCAGAAGTCAGCGCAACCAGCCTTGGAGGCCTCCGGTATCCAGCATCACGCCAAGTGGCTCGCGAAGCTGGCAAGGTGCTGTATTATCATCAAAGTGACGACTGATAATTATTTATGCTAAGTACAGGCCGACGGTACAATTGCACAGTAAAGTCTGAATGAGAGTAATACAATTGTGCAACAATGGTTAGGTAATTTAGAAGTTATGTTTAACACTACTCATCTACTAGGGTGCACTAATCAATAGGTACACCTTATTTATGGTGCCCTTATTACCCTTTGTCAAATCTTTACTCAGGGTTATCTAGATACTGTTTGGTTTTCTTTCAAAGAGCATGTGAATGCGAATGTTAGGAATGTAGTATTGCGGAAAAGGATGTATCAAGGATCTCACAGCCGGACTTCATTCCGAATTAGCTAAAGAGCCGAGGCAGTGTCAACGAATCTTGATGATGGGTAATCTAGATGCCAATTTGCTATTCCCTAATCAACAAGATCCTACGTGAAAATTCGATTCGGTTTAAATCCCTCTGTGGACGCCCCGACCAGAATCCGACCGAATACAGCCGCCTTCGCCTACCAGTAGCCAGCTGCCAGCATGAACATTCGCCCCGCACGACCCTCAGATGAACCTCTCATCGCAGCGATCTGTACCCGCGCATTCTTCGACGAAGATCTCTTTGGTCGCGTCATCCACCCCCATCGTCACGAATACCCTGAGGACGTGCAAAGCTTCTGGCACGAATGGATACGAAATGAATGGTCAAATCCACGCAACCGGATAATCGTAGCAGCCACCACTACCCCAACCCAAGAGGAAAAGATCATCGGCGCAGCAATCTGGCAACGTCAGGGCGAGGATACGGGCGCACAGAGTGTCATCTCATCATGGGTCGATCCCAGTCCATGGCCTGTGCCGGCCTCAACCGCGAACCGCGCTCTGGACCCTGACAACAAAGACATCTTGCAGAGAGCCGCGTCGTACACACACCATTATTGGGCCGGCGCTAATGCAACGAACTGGTATCTGTCGCTTTGCTGCGTGCACCCAGACGCTAGCCGTCGTGGCGCGGGACGGCTGCTAGTGCGGTGGGGCTTGGATCGTGCTGCAGAGGAAGGAATTAGGGCGAGTGTTGTGGCCAGCGAGGGTAATGATGCATTCTATCTCAAGTGCGGGTACAGCGAGGTTGTTGGAAATGCTAGCGAGGGGGATGATAACCCATTGAAGAAGGTGCAGGTCAAGGGTGGCAGTATACTGTTCATGTGGCCTTCGGATGCGACGCGCACAGGGATTGAGGAATAGAAGCTCCAGGTCCGCGGAGTGGCTATTATTGACTATGGTATACGATGCATATCTATATAGAAGGGCCGTAATGTCACCTAGCTGAACACCTGAATCGAGGCTTCCTGATATTTCAAACGTTGAAAATCGGTCTGTCAATGCGTGGTCGGAAGTGTGCAGCACCTTGCCAGTTCCGTAGGGATATCTTGTCGAGTGCTTCTTCATCAGGCGGCTTCAGGTCTGGTTGGCATCGTGCGAAGATCTAGTGCGAAGATAAAAAAGCTTCGTAAGACGGCTACGTATACAGCTGATTGCATTGTCATTATTCTGGTGTCAAATGACTCCTCGGAGCTGGCAGGGTACTGCAGCGCAGCCTAAGCATGAGGCCCGAATGCTTGTAGCCCGGATCCTCTATTGGTTACTAGCGTGCCAAACATCGTACTGCATCTTGCCAGGGCCGAGTGACCACTTGGTGGAATGCAAACTACACGAAATGCAGCGCTCTAACCGGGGGCCTCCAGGACTGATTGGAGCTAATTCCTAATACTTATGGTCCTGAAGGAGACTACAAGATTGATTGGTCAATTTGAATGCTTGGACTTTGTGAATTGAATCCTTCAAACCTGCCAAGTGGCTACTCGGAGCCTCGGAGCTGGCAAGGTGCAATGCTGTAGGAATGGATGTTAGGATGACAGGTGGAAATTCGATTGTTCGATCTACTTGGGCAGCCGCAGCAACCCTGGCTGATGGGCCTCGGCTCTTTTCCGTGCAGGCTCACGTTTCACATCAAATTGTACTTCCCTTCTGATGACCAACTCGTGAGTGCTCTGCTCGCTATTCCGACCCGATTCTGATGTATCTCTTTGCTCTAGATCCGCCCCAATGGCCTCTGCAGCGTCGTAGGTACCGGCGACCCATGATTTATCGCTGGTTCCCGCGACGTTGGTATTGGACCCCAGATATCGGAGCCTCGTGACCCCAGTCTGCCTACGATCCAGGCGGGTCATTGGATAGCTGTCATCATATTCGTCGGCCTGCGTTGCACTATGATGTATAGTAGATGTATGGCCATACGCGCCCGAGTTCGAAGAGTAGCCAAATCCCGCCTTCTGGCCGCTGCCAGTGTCGAAACTTTGTATAAAGGATTTGAGACACGGTATCGTGGCAGCAATCAGCGAGGAGCAAAGCTGACACTGTTGATATACCAGAGCTGTTGTGCGAGCCACACCAGGATTATTGCTTTGCCAATGTTCTGACCAGGAAGTGTAGAAGAGAATGGCGAATAGCAACAGCGGTAGCGGCAGCGCGAAGACACCAAGGATCTGCAACTTGAACAGGACGTCCATCTGCAAATGTCTGCACAGATATGTTGGTATGAATGCAAGTATTGCATCCGTGAGACAGTCAGTGACAACGACAAACAAATATCGTGTCTTTATGCCAACACACATATCTTGGCTATTCCTCGGAGAGAGACTGTCATTCGAACAACCAGCAGAAACCAGCGATGCAGCCAATAATGTCCAGATCGCGACTAATCCAGTGATGATATTGCATATAGCCCAGGCACTCCTCATATCGCGAATGAATAGTCGTCGTACTAGCAATATAGTAGCAACCTTTGACAGACCCAGGGCGATGTACAGCGCGACTTGAGCACCTGCGTATGTCTGATGTTATGTCAGATTCTGTTCACAAGCACAAGTGTCGGTTGTACCTGAGCCATTTGTGTGTACTGTTCGCCTCTGAGGGAATCATACGACTTTGCAAGTCCTGCTGATAAAGACAACAACAGGAACGCGACCTGGACAATGTTGGCAATCTACTATCGTCAGTTGAAGATGCACATGTACGATCTCTCTAGGCCGCGATGGTACCTCTGCGAACAGCATCGCCAGGTCGTCTGGACCCAGCATATGCCATTTGATGAGAAGACGTGTCAGGAATGTGATCCCAGTATAAGTGAGGCCGAGAAAGGTAACGATATACAAGACACCACTGTGGTCATCAGCGGTGATGCGTGCCCAGCGGTTCTCATCTTCGATCATGGCGAGTGTGCTGGAGAATGAGCAGTCCAAACAACAGACTACAGACCACCATTTTCAAACTAGAATACCATCACAGGTTTCAAGCTGTCGTCACTCCGAAACCTCCGAGCACATGGCTTCCCACAAATCTTCTGAAAGCCATGGGGACCGCCAATCATGTTCTCAGCATAGTATATGAGGTGAGCCCGCGCCGCTTAAAGGTGTCATGACTGAACCGTGCCATGAAGTTTGGCGTTGGTGGCGTACAGTCGCGAGGTGCAAACAAGATGATGTTGCATCGAAACGTGCGTATGGGGATTGTCTTCTCCGTTCGGGTGGACGCCGAGCCGCGGAGAGTATGGCCGGCGGTGGCGCTAACCTCCCGCAGCGGCGCTGGCAGCCTTCATCCGGCCCGTCCCCTGTTACAAACCCCACCTCTCGCTCTCTCTTCGTGTTGATGCCGCCGGGCGCCTAACGCTTAAGCGCACAACGTTACGTATCCCCTCTCCCATACTCTGGTTCAGAGTTCCGTTGAAACGGCTCGGACATGATACCTTGAAATGGTGCAGCACTGTGCTCGTATGGAAGCCGGCTAAAGGATTCGCACGTATCGGGTTCCAGCCTGGATGCAGGTGCGCAATGCTTGTAATTTTCCATTCTCCCGTGTTGCTCGTTCCCAGTGATTGTTCTGCTCAAACGATCGATTCGTCCAGCCGCTGCAGGCTCAGACCAATGTTAATAAGCGCGTAACTCTGATTTGTGTAGACCTGCATCGCAGGGTCAGAAGGAACTGCTTCCATGCGTGCAGGTGAAGCTAGCGTCTTGTTTGCTCCCTGAATTTAATTACCATCTGTCTTTCCAATCTCTTGGCTGTGCGACCATCTGTACAACACATCTCGTCTGGAGAGCAGTTTCATTTTCGCACCTTACAATCTGACCATACAATGGCCGACCGAAAGTCTGAGGTCCAGGCTGCCATTCAGCCTCGCGACAGCGAATCTCAACAAGAAGATGGTCTTTCTGAGAAGAGAGGAACGGCTGGAGACCAGAAAGATATGTATCGTATGGGCAAGCAGCAGGAGCTGCGACGTAACTTCCGTTTCGTCTCGATCTTTGGCTACTCAATGGTATTGATGGCGACGTGGGAGACCATTTTAACGTGAGTCTTGTACCTACTTCACTACTTGTGGAGATCATGCACTAACGTGATAGTACGTTAATCATACCGTTGACCAATGGAGGCACCGGCGGTGCCATTGTTATGTTCCTTGTCACAGCAGTCTGTATGGGCTTTGTCATCGTTTCCATGGCTGAGATGGCTTCGATGTAAGTGAAAGAAAGCTGAGACGAGAGATCAATTCATACAGAGGCAGCCACTAACGAAATCGCAGGGCACCTACCTCTGGCGGACAATATCACTGGGTCTCGGAATTCGCTCCCAAAAAGCATCAAAGATTCCTGTCGTACATGGTTGGCTGGCTCTGCGTTCTTGGTTGGCAGACTGGTATCGCTTCCATTGCCTTCCTTGCTGGAGGTCAAATTCAGGGTCTTGTGATTCTGAACAATGGAAGTTATGTGCCAGAGCGATGGCACGGCACTCTACTTGTCATAGCTGTGGCTACCTTCGCGATATTATTCAACACATTGCTTGCCCGGAAGCTGCCGTTAGTCGAGGGCATTGTGTTGGTCCTGCATATCTTCGGTTTCTTCGCCGTATTCATCACAATGTGGGTCCTGGGGCCGCGAAGTCCTGCGAAGGAGGTATTTGGAGGCTTCCAGGACAATGCAGGCTGGGGAAGTGTCGGACTTTCTGTCTTGATTGGGCAGCTTTCACCCATCTTCGCTCTGTTGGGCGCCGATGCTGTAAGTCAATCTACTTCTTGCCATGACCCAAACTGACATAGTAGGCCACGCACATGTCCGAAGAACTGAAAGACGCTTCGCACACCCTCCCCAGGGCGATGATCTGGACCGCATTAGTCAACAGTACCCTAGGATTCCTCATGCTGGTCACGTTCTGCTTCTGCTTGGGCGATGTCGAAAGCGCAATCAATTCGCCTACTGGACAACCGCATATTCAAATCATGTACAACGCTACACGATCGATCTCAGGTGCATCGGCGCTCGCATCTATCACAACTATCATGGCTGTGTTTGGATGCGTCAATAATGTGGCAACCTGCTCTCGTCAGCTCTTTGCATTCGCCAGAGATCAGGGTGTTCCATACAGTGCTTTTCTGTCCCATGTCCGACCCGGCTGGGACATTCCGCTCAACAGCGTCATCGTGTCCTTCATCATCGCCATTGGTCTATCTCTCATCAACATCGGTAGCACGGTTGCATTCAACTCCGTAGCATCTCTAGGCACATGCGCGCTGCTTTCATCCTACATCATAAGTATTTCTTGCATGTTCGTCAAGAGATGGAATGGCGAGGCCCTACTCCCATGCAAATTCTCTCTTGGACGTGCAGGTATCTGGGTCAATGGCGTATCTGTCGTCTACCTGTGTGTAGCACTGGTCTTTGCCTTCTTCCCTACATTTCCTCACCCTACACCCGACCTGATGAATTGGAATATCCTGATCTATGGCGTTGTGGTTGTGTTCTCACTAATATACTACCTTGTGAAAGGACGCAAGGTATATGTTGGACCGGTTGAGTATGTCAACAAGGACCTGTAGAGAGACTCGATTGCTAGGAATTATAAGCTCCAATAATTTATCTGGACCCAAATCTTCGTGAGGAGTACAAGCAAGGAGGGTCCTGAGTCGAATGAAGTCAAACAGATGCATAGCAATCTTGACATGCGCTGTGAGTATTTGCACCATTCGAAGTACAGCACCTTGCCAGCTCTGAGGAGACACTTGACACTTTTCGAGAATTCAATGATAGAAAAGTAAATACTCAACAAACCTAGTCAGCAGCGTAGTCATCATAAAGGGCCTTACCTTTAATTAAATCGTGCCAATTAGAACTGAAGCCCTCCGATCAAAATAGCAATCCTGATCTTGCTAAGTATCTCATCGGGGCTGGCGAGATGCGTACAGTGAAGGTACCTTCGGGTTCTCGTTGATCTGCTTGCTAGTTGAGAAGTCTAGCTAAAGCCATTGCGGAGGATGCTGATTCTGGTTAGCCTCTAATTTTGTAGTTAGAGCCGACAAGGTCATCATTGACACCAGCCTCACCTAAGATGAGTCACTATTGGATATGCATACTTAGTTGCGGAGTTCGCAACACAAAATAATTTGTCAGTAGTAATGATCAGTCTTCTACCGCGTCAAACGTCTTTATTTCGACCTCGTACAAGTTATCTCCTAAAAGCGTTCAATTTGGCATGGGTATTCCTTCTTTGCCAATAGAGCTATTCCAGCTCGTAGCTCAAGATGTAAAGCATTTCTGCAATACCTGATACCCCGCTGACAAACTCTACAGCTATCGAAAAGCGACATTCATGCTCTGAGTAAAGTCTCACGTGACTTTCGGAAACAATGCGAGCCCTTTATCTTCAAAACTATCAAACTACGTGACAACAATGAAAGCAGACGGATCATCTCCGAACGTATGTTGAAGCGGTTGTGCGATTGCAAAGACAACATGGTGTATAGCGTACGTCATATCGCTATAGGGTTTGTGTCACCCGAAGCACGTCTACCGGAAGAGTCCTTAGTGCTGGCAATACGCAACATGCGCGCTCTAGAATCACTCACGTGGCGTACCTGGCTTCCAATAACTCCCTCGATTCTTGCCTGCCTGCATGAGGTACATCCGTCTGCTCGTCTCTGTGTTGTCGCAATCAAGCGGAATGATCTCCCGCTGGACGAGCTTCTGCTCTCTTCGCCTCAACTACACGCTCTAGATGTCAAGCTGAGCGTGCTGTGGGACAAGAACGACGAAGATGAAGAAGAGACTAAAGGAAAGTCTGAGGCACGACGATTGAAGTCCTTACTCATGAGAAGTACCAGTCTTCGAGTGCTGAAAATGGAATTTGAGAGCATCAGACATGGGTCCAGAGCCGCTTACAACCGCTTTCAGCACTACGGCCCATCTGAAGTCGAGCCCGTGCTATTCCAATTCAACGATGGAGAGATGCTGCCCACACTCGAGGCATTGGTCTTACGCCAATACTACCAACAGGACGATGGCAATGGCATGACTGAATTCGCAAAAGCGGTGGAAGCCTGCACGGCTTGGAGAGCTCACCAAGATTGGAGCTCACTCAAGGTGCTTGACGTGCGCATTGACAATTGCGAGTCTATCCTGCAAGGCTTGACGGGCGCAGTGCCTCAGCTTCACACACTGAAGATTTGCGGTCATTTCGATCATCACAGGGGAATACTTCGCGATTTTCTAAGCAATATTCCTCGCTTGAGAAATCTACGTTGTGAGGACAGTTGGTTGGGCGAGGGAGGCTTTACAGAAGCTGTTCGTTCCTCGTCACTCGTTCAACTTACTTCTTTCTTTGTGGAGACCTCATGTCTTGACAATTGTTGTCAGCCCGATTTCGAGAGTATACTTGCAAGCCTCCCGCGACTTCAGGAGATGACTGTGAAGGGGCCTGGTACAAACTTGTATGGAGACTGGACCGCCGATGAAGCGAGAACACTTCCGTTGAAAGATAAGATACGGAGCATTGGCTGGTCTGCTAACAAGCGAAGTCGCTGATGAGGCAGTTCATCTACCTGAATTCTACCAGAATTGAACAGCAGATATTAAATTAAAGGCTTGATGAGTAGCCACCTGAGGAGACATGGTAGCACTTTGCCCGCGCTGACCAGCTTTGGAAAATCCGACTAAGACCCATCCTCATAAGTGATAACTGCGACGATTACAAGTAACGACTTTCGTGTCGAATTGTTGCAAGTCTGTCATTAGGAGGGACGATGATGATGCTTGGAAAGATATACCTTACGTCGAAGCGGGCCATAGTGACTTCCCACTGCAACCGTTCGCGCAGGGAGAAGATCGCGCATACTCGCAGCCTGCAGCAGGCAATATTTTCGCATCGACGCTGCGTACATGCTTGCTATGGCTCACTTAGCATAAACAGGTAGTGACTTGGTCACGATTGATATTGTGACGGGAGATATTTGAAGGCTATGAAACAATTTTCAATCACTCAGAATTCTGCGCTCCTTATAGGTATGTTGTGTCCGATGAGCGTTAGATGCAAGAGAGCTTTCCATTTCGGATCAAGTTTCGGTACTATTGTCTGCGAGAATACAGCTCGCACGCACCACCTATTGCTTCCTCAACCATCCCTTCAACTTGTCTGAGAGAATTTCGTGCACGCGGCTGGTGAGGTGCCCGGAATTGAACCATAAATATGTGTCCAGTCCTCCACCACATCCATATTTCCCGGGATCTGTAAGTATATCCGGCTGATTATACCCGGGGCAGAAGTTGGTAGTGTTTGTGAAGCCATACGCCGCGGCATCATCGAACACGCGATTGAGAACAGCATTAGCATCAAATAGCAGAACCCTTGCATCGCGGTGACTCCTCTGAAAAGAGCTTGCGTGACGACCCAGGATACTGTTGTAGGTCTGAATCAGCGTTTGATTCACTGATGGATTCCCCGGCCCACGGTCCAGCGGCGGCAGGTTCAACAGCAGGAAGCTCCTGTACCCAAGATCGTAGATTCTACTCCACAGTTTTCTCTGTGCAGAAACTACCTGCTCGTAAAACGGTGTGAAAGTCGCATTCTTGCCTTGCAGCTTCGCCAGATCGTTGACATCATTGATTCCAATCCAGACAGCTACAAGCGCTTCACGCCTGTTGAGCACACGCTGCAACGCTGCGTCACCATAGTCCTCAAACTGTTCGACCTGTCGCTCCAAACTGACTGTATGCGGCCAGTGCAGTGGCGTCAAAACAGTGTCAGTGTTGGCCCCAGCATATGCAAAGTCCCAGAGTTGAACAGAGCATTTGCGCGAATCGGTTAGGCCGGGCTCCATACCACAATTGGTGAGGTACTGCGTCCAGATGGGACCGCCCGAAGCGGTACCTGTCAAATTCTGCACGATGCGGTTGGCGAACAGCTGGGTGGGTGTAAAAGATAGGTCCAGGTTGTCACCGATGTATGAGTAGTTCGGGTGACCATGTGTGCCCTGTACGAAGGTGTAGGAGTCGCCGAAGGCGATAACAGATTTTGTTTTGGCCCAGCTGAATTTGTCACCCGAGTGTGAGAATGATGTGGGGATAGCGGTTGCTGCTGCGGCGAGTAGGGTACAGACAAGGGGAAAAGTACCCATCGTGAACACGAAGCAATGAATAGGATGAGATCATTAGGCAATTTGCTGATCCTGTGCCTATATATGAGATAACGTCCCACCATTCCAGTAACGCTGAAGAAATTTCGCACCGGGAGAATTGCGACCGAAGATCTGGGGTTACCGTAGGCGTGCATCTGCTAGTGGACGAAGTATGTGGGGTACCCCGGAAAATTGATCGACATGACAGTGGTCGAGAGCGGCAGTCCAGTTGCCGTTCCTCAATGTTGGTTGGTGGAATTGGAGTGAATTTGCATCTCCTAAGATGGCTACGGATTTACTTCCATCTTCCGCACCTCACAGTTTTGCTCTCCAGACAGGAGAAGCATTTATGGAGTTGACGAGATGCTGTGTCTCACTGTGCTCAATACTTTACAGCACCTGGTCAATTGCGAACCACTTGGCGATTTTGAAGGATGCAACGATCCAAACAACACACAGGTCAAAGGGCCAGTCAGATGTGTAGCAATCTTAAGGAGCATTTCGTCTATCAGAACTGCACCAGCTAGACCTGAATACCTCCCTTCAAACGCCTTCTATGCATCTTTTCATGTGTCTTGTCGGAGCTGATAAGGTGGTGTACAACGGAAGAACTTCAGATAGTGTCTAGATGAATATACTACAGGAGGAAGTTTTGTCAAAAGCTTTCACACATCGAGGGAGTTCAAAACCAGTCTCCCCAGTCCGAATCACCCCCACCATCGCCGCCCTGGTTCCCTCCACCCCAGAAGTCCTGCTCCTGCTGATTCTGGCCTCGCTGCTCAGCCCAGGGATCCCCTGCTTGGCCCCAGATGTCTTCTTCGCCCTGCGATGGACCCTGCTGCTGGTCTGCTGGCGGCTGATACGGGTCGTTTGCTTGTGGTGATTGATCGTCGGCTTGCTGCGACCCTCTTCCCCTCTGCATAGCCTCATACCCTGCCATGGTGGCAGCACCCGTCGCCGCGCCCTCGGCAGCACCAAGCCCGCGAGCGCCAGCAGCCGCTTCGCCGAAGACACCAGACTCGCCTGCCGCCCCAACGGCAGTGCCTGCACCTGCTGCTCCTGCCTCGCCCGCTGCTGCCCCTCCAGCTGCTGCACCGCCAGCTTCGCCCGCACCACCAAACCACGGCATCCACATGGGCCACATTCCCATGCCGCCGGACCCGCTGTGCCGACTGAAGTAGTCAAAGTCGACGCTGACGGCGGTCGCGAGCATGACGGCACGCTGGTCGAGCGTCATGCCGGGTCCGTGAGCATCTGCGGGGGCGCTCTGGCCAGCCAGATTTGCGGGCTCCTGGGCCAGCGCTGCAGCATCCATGCGGAGTGCATAGACGCCCGTATCGGTGAAGATTTCGCGCGCGAAGCCGCCGAAGTTGCGGTTGACGGAACCAAGCAACCGACCGTCTTCGGACATCAGGCCAAAATCCCATGACAAGAAACGTTCGTCCACACGCGCGAACTGCAGCATACCAACCTCCCTATTGTCTCCCTCTGCGACTGTCATGGCTTTGCTGTCTGAGATGGGCAGGTTGCCCGGCGCGAGCTGAGGAGTGCCGGCGGCGGCGTCGGCGAGGTTGCGCGCCATGTATAGGTTGTATTTGCGGCGGAGCGGCGCCCATTCTTGTTCTGTGGCGCCAATGATGCGCATGTCGGGCAGATCCAGATTGCTGACGCTGGCGCTCGTTTGGTTCACGACGCTGGCGGTGCTGGTGCCGTGTAGCTGTGTGGAAGTGGTGTATGAGCCGCCATTGCTACCCACAGCGTCGTAGACGCGTATGCGCGAGTTGATCCAGGCAAAGGGTCTGTGGAAGCGGAGGACTTCTTTCTCGTCGCGGTCAAAGACATGGGTGGTGAAGCTTCTGTGCGTCTTGAACATCTGCCGTTTCACCGTGCTCCCCAGGCCATGGTCGCGCTCCGCAAGATAGCCCACGTGGTTGCCATGCGGATCCATGATGACATAGCGGTTGGCCTGCTCGAAGCCCATCAGCACGTTCATCATCTCGAGCTGCCGCTGGATGACAATGGCCGAGTTGTCGAGCAGCCGCATTGCGGGATGCGTTTGCTTGAGGACGGCATGGGGGTCCTCTGGCATGTATACGGGCGTGACGAGCGGGTTCTGTGCGTCGGGCGTGGTGGCGAGGGCATTGGACACTGCCTCGACTCTCGACGGCTCGTTCGCGCTGCCGCCCGCGCCGTCTTGAGGCTGCCCAGGCTGCTGGCCGTTGCCTTGCTGGTGTGCATCTCTGGCAGACCCCGACTCTCTTCGCTGCGGCGGTGTGTGTTTCGGTAGGCGACCGCGGGGGCCGGGTGGTGAAGGCGTGCCACGCGTTGCGAACGTGCGGAAGAAGTGCTGGCGTGGGAGCCGCAACGGCCACCGAGCTGCCGGGAGCATGATGCGGTTGGGACGTCGAGTTTGGTGGCAAGATTACTCGTCGCCTGTTTTGCGCTTCACCGAGTTGGTGTCGTCTAGTCTATCGTAAGAGGCTGCAGAATGTTGCCAGTGGCACTGTTAGCTGTTCAGGTCTGATGAACATGTTCCATGTCGTTCGAGGAAAGCATAACTATCTGGGTTGCACATGATTACGTCACAACATTCTCACAGGGTTGCCGTGCACCGTGACATAACCTATGGTTGGGAGCTTAGCATTGGTCTGGAGAAGCTCTTTACTCGTGCATAATATTCGTGCCATGATACCATCGGTGCATACATGTTCTGAGCTGTGACGACCAAAACAGGCGGGGGCAGCAGCTCCGGCGTCTGGCCAATCAGCAGCCAACAACGCCGGGCCGCGCTCGCCGAAAAGCTCTGACTCTCAAAAGCTTCCTGCCTCGCGAAAACTTCACGTCCTTCACTGCCTCACAACAACGCCTGCACATCGCCGGCGTGAGGCTCCCAGAACCGTAAGTCACACCCTGCTTTATTTTCATGCACCTTCCCCTCCAATGATGACAACTTCCAATCATATCAGCGGCACAGCGTGAACATTCAGTTGCTAGCGCAAGTGCTCTATGCTGTCTTCCGTTACAAAATAGACTACAACGGTATCTGATCTACCTCAATCCACATTCACATTGCGCACACATTTTCGATCAAGTTCTGACCTGAATCAGATTATCGTAGCCACGTGCCTGAGTCAGCATGGCTGCAGTGACGGTTCCGTCAGGGCCAGCTTCTGTTCAAGCTGAGCCTTCAAGAGTTGATGCTGCTGCCGCACCGAGTGGCCCCAAGAGTGCAGATAGTGGTCCTAGGAAGCCTCGCCCAAAGCGACCAAACTACAATGAAATTCACGTCAAGCCACTGCCGCTCGATGTTCACCCTTTACCAGCCTTCATCCCACATAACCCTTTATCTATCGTGAGGATTGCCATCACCCTTCTGTCCCAGTCGTTCCGCCCGCCCAACTCGCATAGCGCTGTTCACAAGGCATACTTCTCTGAAGACACCCAGTCCATCCATGTCACCGACGCCGAGTCCATCCGCGCGCTGTGGGAACAAGGTTTTTGGGGCAAGGGATCGCTCAGCCGTAGTGAGCCCCAGTGGTTGTTGGCTGAGAGGCGAAGGCGTGGTATCGAGGCTGCGACGGCGAGTACTCAGGTTACACAGGCACGGCGAGAGGAGCGCAGGCAGTTCAAACTCGAGCGTGCGAAAGCGCAGCGAGAGGCTATTGAGCAGCAACTGCGCCAGGAGGGCAAGCTCGACGCTGATGGTACCCTTGACGAGCTGGTCGAGGACGGGACTGTGACTGAGTCGCCAAGGGGAGGTGTCTATACCCCAGGGGCCAGCGACGCCGTGGGCCCTGCTGGCGATGCCATCGTCGCTGAGGTTGATAAGCAGATCGCGGACAAGAGCCCAGAGTGGGGCCGGGACGGAGCTGCAGATACAAGTGCGGAGGAGATCAAGGATATTGAGCACCTGCAGCTTACCCCAGAAGAGGCATTCTATCTCACATACGTCCTCGGGGCTCTCGACATCGCGGAGGGTGATTTTGTCGGCGGCAACATAGCGCTACCTGCATGGTACCTTCTGCGGCTGTACAGCGCCTATGCCGTCTCCCCCGTGGACGACGTCTCCCTCATCGGCCTGAAGAAGATGTTCCAGTACCGGGAGCGTCTTGCGCAAAAGACTGCTGCTCTGCCTCTCGCCCAGCAGATCGCCCCAGACAACTCCTTCCTGCTCAAGTATGTCGTCTTCCACCACTTCCGCTCTCTCGGCTGGGTCGTCCGTCCGGGCATCAAGTTTGCTGTTGACTACCTGCTTTACCTTCGTGGACCAGCTTTCCACCACGCCGAATTCGGTGTACAGATCATCCCTTCGTACTCGCACCCTTACTGGTCTGAGACGCCAGAGCGCGTTGCGCATCGTAAGGAGAAGGAGACTAGGGATTGGTGGTGGTTCCATCGAGTTAACCGCGTGCAAACAGCTGTCATGAAGACGCTGGTGCTAGTGTACGTGGAGGTACCGCCGCCGTGGGATGGAGAGACAAAGAAAGACGCCCTCAGCGTTGATATTGGGACTGTGCTGAAGAGCTATTCTGTGAGGGAAGTCGTCTTCAAGAGGTGGAGCCCCAGCAGGAACCGCGATTGAACGAATCCGTAATTAAGATGAGACTACGATATTGTACACTATCTATGACTGGCCCTCTTTTCGGAGCCGAACCTCATGCTCTAGACTTTTTCCGTACACTCCTCTTCCTTGGTCACTTCAACCTCCTTTCTATCTTTGATGCTCCTCCAATGCATCAGAAACGGCGCAATGATCGTACACGCGCTGAGCACTGCAGCAACGAGGAACACCCGTGTGATGCCATAGCTGTACGCATCCACCACCGTGTCGATCTCGTTGGCAGGCACCACATCGCGAATAGCAGTTGCACCCGTATCCACAATCTGTTGCGCATCCAGTCCCGCAACGCCTGACAGCCGGTGCACCAACGTAGTGGCAAAGATGTTCTGGCACACAGACAAAAATACCGCGCCGCCTAGCTGCTGCATCAGAAAGTTTAGCCCCAGCCCC
This sequence comes from Epicoccum sorghinum, assembly GCA_020272525.1. Classification (NCBI taxonomy): domain Eukaryota; kingdom Fungi; phylum Ascomycota; class Dothideomycetes; order Pleosporales; family Didymellaceae; genus Epicoccum; species Epicoccum sorghinum. Next base: position 2,041,341 of record VXJJ01000019.1, read on the forward strand.
AGCGGCACGTCTTTCTTTGGCAGCACCGTCTGAAACGCCAAACTGGCTTGCTGGCCGCCGCATCCCAATCCCAGACCAAACAAAACCTGGTATCCAATCCAGTAGCTGTGGTCCGACAAGCGTGTCATGGTGCTCAGTAAGCCTGCGCCGACAGAGGAGAGCACCGTGCACACGATGATGGCGGGAATGTAATACCCGATCCTCTGTGTAATTTTCGCGGAGAGAACAGAAGCGATGACCATGGCAATGACCATCGGAATTGTGTTGATGCCCGCGTGCGTCGCGCTCAAACCTTTGGCCACTTGGAACCAAATTGCCAGGTAGTACGAAATCGCCATGATGGACCCGTAGTTCAAGAACGTAAAGAAGATGCCGCCCAGCACGGAACGGTTGAGGATCACGCGTGAGGGCGCCATTGCAGTTTCAGGTGTAAGAAACTCGACGACGAAGAAGATGATGAGCAGTACGGCGAAGGTGACAAGGAGGCCGATGATTCTGCCGGATGACCAAGAGTAGCTTGTCCCGCCCCACTGCAGCGCGAGCACCAGACAAACAATGGACGGCACGAAGAAGAAGATGCCGATCGGGTCGAGTCTCTTGAACTGTTGCATGGCGGTAAGGTGATCCCGCTTTGGCGCGTCGATGTGGAAGAATAGCGAGATAATGGCGAGTGTGACGCCGCCAATTGGCAGATTGATGTAGAAGCACCATCGCCAGGTTCTAATCCCCTTTCGTTAGCCCAATGTACACACAATCAACCATCCGCTGAAAGCAGAGGAGAAGGAGGCAATGAAAGAGTACTCACACATGATCCGTAAAGGCCCCTCCTATAATCGGCCCCATCACCGCACACACGCCAAATGCCATACCAAACACGGCGTTATACATCGGCCTCTTACTAAGTGGCACCAATCCCACGATCACCATCATTCCACCCTGAAAGATTCCTGCCGCGCCTGATCCTGCAATCGCGCGGCCGATGATAAAGGCGATGGAGCTCGGCGCTGCACCGCATACCACAGAGCCAACTTGGAAGACCAAAATCGAGGCGAGAAGAGTCCATTTCGTAGAGTACAGAGAGTAGACACGGCCAAAGATGGGGTTGAAGCATGCGCCGGTGAGCAAGTAGGCAGAGCCGTACCAGCCGATATCTTCGATGGAATGGAAGGCGTTGGTCATGGCGGGGATAGCGACGGCGATGATGGTACGGTCCTGATCGGGTTAGCTTGATGCTGTTTTGAAAATGGTCGGTGGATGTTATACCAAGGCGACGAGAAATACAGACATGTACATGCCGATCATGATAGTGAGGAACTTTGGAGAGCTGGGGTTGAATGTTTCAGCATCCTTGTCTGCGAATTTTTTTGACGTCTCCTGAGATGTCTCTTTTGGTGTAGAGGTGCTGGACGTGACTGAGGCGGAGGACATGATGGCGGATTAGCCCTGCAGGACTATCTTCAACCGAACGTGTAGTAGAACAAGCGAATTAAGCTTTTTGCTGGCCTTCTTGGTGTTGCTTGGGTTTTTTGTAGTCATCTTGGATGCGCGACTGATTTTCTTTATACAGATATGTTTTCGGGGCCGACAATTGTTGTTGCGGTTGCGAGGTCGGACATATCATACCAAGCGAGACGCTGATTGGTTAGAACACCGAACAAGGCGCGTTGAGACCGAGCCGCGCTAGCGGGCTCTCGTAAACCCCGCTGAGCCCGAAGACACGGGATGACGGGCTTGATAGTGTCATGATGGGGAGGACGCCTTACAGACAGTGAAGTTCGATTGCTCATTGAGTTACAGCACCTTGCCAGGTCCGAGCAGCCACTCGACAATTTTGAAGGATTCAACTAAGAGAGAGCACAGGGGTTAGTGGACCAGTTAACTGCGTAGTCACCTTGAAAGCTATTACTTTTCAGAAGTCTACGCCAATAGCCTTGGAGGCCTCCACTATCCTGTACCTGTACGGCATCCATGCAGTATGGAGACAGGCCAGCCACTGCCTCTGGGTGTAGCCCATCGCCCACCGAAGCCGCAGCGCATCCTCGCCTGTGTGCTCTGCCAACAGCGCAAAGTCAAATGCGACCGTAAATTTCCCTGCAACCACTGTGTGAAAGCAAAGGTTCAGTGTGTGCCTGCTCAGCAGATGCCGAGGCGAAGAAGGAAGCCGACGGCGCAAGATCTAATGGAGCGACTGAGGCAGTATGAGGTTCTGTTGAAGAAGAACAATATCGCTGTGGATTCTGTGGACGATATAGAAGTAGAAGATGCGGCGTTCGACAGCGTGACAGGACGTTCCCCAACACGGACGGACAATCTCAAGGACGAGGAGCCAGCGACAGGCAGCGTCAAGAACTTCTGGGACGCCATGCATCAACGGCCACTTGACCAGCGCGACGGGTCAGAGACCTCAGATGTCGACAATAACGACAGTAACGCAACGTTTGACGATCTTTCTGAGCCAGCGATTGTTAAGATTTGGGGCCGTGTGTTTGAGAGCGACCATAACCACCTCTTCGGCGACTCCAAGGTGGATGGTCCTTTGTCGACACTGCATCCATCCCACGTTCAGATCTTTCGACTCTGGCAAGTCTATTCAGACAACATCAACCCATTACTCAAGATCACACATGCTCCGACACTTCAAGCACGCATCCTAGACGCCGCGGTTGATATCAATGGCATCAGTCGTGAACTCGAAGCACTGATGTTCAGTATCTACTGCACTGCCATCATCACTATGAGCGAGGAAGATTGCCGTACTGTTATGGGTGGGACAAAAGCTGGACTCCTTAGCAAGTACCAAGATGCTTGTCGCCAAGCTCTGATCAACTGCGGTTTTCTGCGATCCAGGGAGCGCGACTGTTTGACAGCATTCTTCCTGTACTTGGTACCTGACCCCCCTGAGACTCGATAGCACCTCACTGACTCGGCCTAGATTTCATTACGACCCGACACTCATCCCCACACCTTGTCACCTATGTTTGCTATCACTTTCCGCATTGCCCACCGTATGAACATCTCAAATGAGGCTACAAACGCCAAGCATAGCGTTTTCGAAGCTGAGATGCGACGGCGCCTTTGGTGGGCCATGGTCCTATACGACAGTCGTATATCAGAGATGACCGACTACAAAGTAACTCAACTGGTGCCAACATGGGACTGCAAGACACCATCAAATGTCAACGACTTTGATCTGCGACCCGAAATGACCGCACGCCTACCCGATCAAAATACATCCACAGAAGCACTCTTTGCCGTCATGCGCGGCGCAATCGGCGACTTCATCCGCTACAACGCCTGGCACCTTGACTTCGTCAACCCCATGCTGCGCCACATAGCGAAGGCAATTCAACACGTGGTCGATCCATACGACGATAACCTAGACGCCCTCGAACAGCTCCTAGAAACCAGGTACATCGCACACTGCAATCCAGAGATACCATTGCACTACATCACCATGTGGTGGTCCCGCAACTATGTCGCCAAATACCGTTTCCTCTTGCATTGCTCGCGCCAATCCTCTTCCCAGGCCGAGCAGAGCCTCTCCCAGCGTGATGCCGTCCTGTCCTATGCCCTGCGTATGCTCGAATGCGATACTGCGCTTATGTCCAGCCCGCTCACAAAAGGCTATCGCTGGCTGATCCAGTTCCACTTCCCTTTCCCTGCATATGTGCGCATAGTGCAGGATCTTAGAGTCCGACCGGTGGGTGCGCAGGCAGATAAGGCGTGGCAAACGATGAATGGAAACTACGGTGTCAGATTCGTGGATATGGAGCCTAGCACAAATTTGTTATTTAGGATGTTTGCGACCAATGTGCTTCAGGCTTGGAACGCGCGGTGTGCGGCGCTCTTTGGGGCCGATGAGAACGGAGATGCGAGGAGGATGGTGAGAGACATCAAGAGGAAGCTGGGTCAGTCTTCGCCTCCTATGGTTGGGAACGCAACTGAGTTTTCGGGAGAGAGTGTGAGCCTGCAGCCGAGTAGGGTGCAGATGTTGCCGGCGTTTACGCAGGACTCAGCGACCCATTTTGATCCGAGCCTTGCAGAGCTCAATGCGGAAATCTTTGATATGGATTGGAGTAGTATCGATTGGAGTGCAGTCTCTGCAATGGGGGCTTTCGGATAGCATCCGGTTCGTATGAGGATTGTATGCATTGCGCCTTGCCAGCTCCAATGAGAAACTTGTCAAAGGGTAGAAATTGTGTTCTGACTGGAGAGCTTCTGTCCTAAGTAGCGCGGTCTTATCAAATGTATGGCTCTTTATGGTGGCTACGCTACTAATAAAGTCTGTCTAGTATCTGCTTTCCTATCATCGAATCCTCCAAAAGTGTCAACTGTCTCATCGGAGCTAACAAGGTCCAGTAAAGGTATGACATGAACGGGGAAAGTGTTGCAGCTTCTACCCGGAAATACGTTGCGAAAAGATTTGTGCAATGTTGTCATGCTTCCGCCACTGAATAGGCATGATTATATTCTTTCGTTTTTTTCTCACTGCTCAATCATTGCTCAAGCTGATCTTGGCTGACGTAGCTACGGGAGCGTTGAACTAACTCCGGGCGTCCACTATGTATCGTGGGACGATCCGTTTGAACTGATATCACGACTTCTCCTATACTTTTGCAACAACTTGCCAGCCTCAATGATGCATTTGATGATCTTAAGGAATGCAGCTAAACGTAGAACCCTCATGAAGTGCCGTGCATTTGTTTCAATGCCGTCTAGTATAACTAACGACTTTCATAGAATGCTCTTTCTGAATTTTGCCAGATTTCTCAACAGAGCTGGCAAGGTGCTGCATCGACGTGCGACTCGCTGTGGCAGTGCACGGCTGGGTGGACGATTACAAACTCGCACCAAACTTGTCAACGAATCTCAGCGTTTACACTGTTAAGAGACTGAAAAAAAATCTGCACTTGGAAGACCTTAGATTGTTTGTGCGAACACAAAGCCTTAGGAGAGATTCTGTACTTGCTAATGTCCCCTTCCGCTCCTGGACGAAATATAATTATGTTTTTCTGAAGCCCATTATACCGCCGCAGATTTTGCAGCCACCAAAATCTGCAAGTCTGAAGATGAAAAGTCCTCGCTCCATACCCTTTGCCAATTCGATGCCTTGCTTTTCTTCCTGCAGCCTCCTTCTCTATATCCTTGAGACCTTCTTATCGCTAGCTCCGACTTCATCGTTCCTGTGACGCATCCGTATCTCCATCAATAAAGACACTGCGCCTCTTGAATTTTCCATGGCACGAAACGACCCTTTTTTCGTAACTTTCCAGAGTAGCCCCAATGTTGGGGCCAAGGACCGGGTCAAGCTCGCGAAACTCAAAGATGGGAGCCTCTTTAGTCGAACCCAGGACAGTTTCCATCTTGTTGTTCAGGCTTCCTATCTGGCCATGTCGCATTACCTTGTCCATAAGTTTCAGGAGATCCATTTTGGTGAGTGTTTTCTTCGTCTTTTTGTCGAATCCTTGAATGTGGTTGATGAAGTCCTCAATGTCGAGTTTCCCAGCTGCCAGATTCTTCGCCCTGTCTGCCCAGACTTCAGGTATATTCACAGTCCTCCCAGGGTTCCACTTGAAACCTTCTGTGGCGAGTTGCGCGTTCCCGGAGACTTTCACAACAATATCAAGCAGAGAAATTGTCCTATCCAAGAGCTGTTTCTTCAGCTTGGGCTCGATAAACTTGTTGTATTGAGCAACAAAGTCTGTGCGGGGCATGACCGGAAGAAGGTGTTTGGGGCCTTTCTTGGGATCCGTAAATTTGGCCAGGACGCAATAAGATGTAAGCAGGGAGAAGAATCCGAGGAACTCATCATCTACGTCGCTCGGGCTGATCTTAGTGAAAGATGCGAAGTCCTTCTTCGTGAGTATTTTGATTCTAGCAGCATCCAGTGCTCCACTACTGGCGAGCGGGTTTTTGGCTTTATTCTTCGCTTTCGCATCGCCGAGGACCTCCAGAACGGCTCCCAAAGGCATCGCAGTTGTAACTTGAGGACCAAATGGAAATCTGTCGAGATCCAATGGCTGAGCTGCTGGCCATTTTACTGACCATTGGCCCAGGGTGTCGAAGCCCTTGATACTGACTTTGCACTCTTTGGCCGAGCACGGCGCCCATCCTTTCTATGACCTAGATAGCAATGCAGTAATAGGGTCATGAAATCGATGGGCCATACGAAGAATTGGTAAATCTGCTCTCCAATAGATTTTGAATTAAGGTCTCCAACTTTGTTCTTGAGGCCATCGACAATTGCTTCAGGCAAGATGTTGGAGTCTCCGACCTCTGCAGTAAGTACCGAATTAAGCTTTGGGGCACCGGCATATCCAATCGGTGTCATAATAGCACCTTTGATTGCTTCTCGTTTTTCTCCTACCAACGGCGGGCCGGGGCCAATGATGTTGACGTTCTTTATCTCAAGTTCGACGCCCATGCCTGGCTTGTCCGCGCGTCGAGTAAGACCATCGCGTATTTGGTGAAATGGTACAGCCGACGCCGGTCCGGAGAGAGATATAAGTGCAAAGAGAGCCCAAAGGATGAAAGAAGGTCTAAGCAGCTTCCGATCTGGCAATTCAAAGAGCATTGCCGTTGCGAAAGAATGGGAATGCACCAATACGATTAGGATGATAAACGAATGAATAAACGGGACGAATATGGCGATGCCAGCGATAGAGATGAATACAGTTTCCGGGAACCGTGGAAGAAACCCAGTAAGAGGCTATATAGCAGCTTTCTAGCGCATTTCGGATTGCTATGTTTTGCGTGGCCCTGATGATACGAAGACCGACACACAGTTCTCAGCTGGAAAGCCATTTCCAAGGCGGCATTCGCAGGTCATGCCCAACTCCAGCAGTGTAGACTGTGCGGAGTGGGTTCTTTGACAGAGACCCCAAGCAGGGGCCTTCTGCGTCAAATCTTCCGAAGACTACCGGGACCCTAACATTGCTGGAGCTTGTTTTGTCAAATGAAGGTGGTGATAAGGAGCTGACTAGGCTTTGGGTGGAAACTCCGCCACACGTTGGAACGCCAGCATGCAGGGCGGCTCCTCGCCCTGGCGGTTAGTGCACGTCCTGCGATCGATGATTGGTTGCATATGCGTTCGGTGTAGGGTCGCCTCGGACCCCGAATCCTCCCACTAACCTACCGCCAAACCTGTCATGTATCAGAGCATACACCCTTCAGTAAGACTCAAAAGCTCAATGAGTTTGCTGCTTACTTACTTCTTTCCGGTACTCCACGATGATCCCAACCTCTCCCTTCTCATCCCTCCCACCGGAACTCATTTGTCGGGTGTTCGAGTTTGCTGCCGACTTTTCAGCGGTAGCTGCTCTTGCTCAAACCGCACGCCCTTTCTACCATACATGGCAAAAGTTTCCAGTCTCCATATCCCGAGCTGTTGCCCTTCGTACGTTGCACAGTCTTCTGGATGCAGAGCGACTACTGGACGTGCAAGAAGAAGCCGCAACGGTTCAATCGCAACTCCATATCGAACAGAAGTCAATTTCCCGAGTCAAGCGTCTTCTCTCCAACGCTCGCTGTGCGTCTGCTGTAACCAGGGATTGGATCACGCTCTGTGAGATTGAAGCACAATTTGACCGGGAGAACGACCCTATGAGACCCTCAGAGATTGCACGCTTTCAGCACGCATTTTACTGTGTCTGGCTTGTTGGGGTCCTGGGAATGGCTCCACATCTACAGCACAAAGCATCAGAATTCCTCGGTATGTGCAGCCCACGCGAATTGTGCAGATTAGATGAGATGGCAACGTACGCTGTGTACTACAACGACAACAACTTTGGATCCGTATGCCTCGATTTTCAGGATGAAGTCTGGAAGACAGGTTGTAATCTAGTCTCGACACGGTGGGCACATATGGCTCAAGAGGGCCGTCACTTCAGGCAAATTGATGGGCTGAAACTAATTTTTTTTGCTTTCTTTGACGAGACTCAGAAGTATCTTGAGACAATTGATAACGAATGAAGTTCGAACCTCTCTCAAACAGTTCTTCCAGTGGCTACTACTGTAGCAATGTCAGGGTCCAAGAATATCCAGAGCATACAGCACCTTGCCATCATCGAATCGCCCCTTGACAATTTTGAAGTATTCACCTAAGAGGGAGTACTAGAAATAGAGGACCAACGAACTGCGTAGCCGTCTTAAAAGTTATTAATTTTTAGAATTTTGGTCTGCTCTAATCAGCTCGAAGGCCTTCAGTATCTTCCATAACGCCAAGTGACCACTTGGAGCTGGTAAGCCGCTGTCTATAGGCCGGTGTTGTACCGTTACACCCTGTCATCTCTAAAGACAGCCCCATAGAGGCCGACACCTTTCACCATGATAAGTTTATGTTTTCGTTACTTCCCAGGCGGAGAAGGCTCTCAGAGCGTCTAGTGTCGAGGAGAAACCATAGTCTAGTGGGATTCGAGATCTTACTTTGGAAAGAGGTGGTAGGGAGAGCATTGTTAGCCCCCCGGTAAATATCTGATACGCGACGTCTGATCTAGGATTGCATATTACACACGACGACGATCGAGAAGACAGTGTGTCAGGCGATTGCTACCAGCCTGAACTGCGTGGTGTGGAAGATTATGGAAATTCGACACAACTGACATCGATTTGAGACTCTAAACGATTGCCTTCATTCTGTGTGAGCCGACACAAGGTGTGTCCTACCGTTAAATGGCCGTGGTAGGGCCGAGAGCTTTGAATACGTCCGGTGGCGAGAGGGCGAAGGCAGTCGGGAATTAGTACGGTGGTACGAAGCAGCCTCATACCCTGTCACTTCCTGTTCTGAACGCGTATGCATCATCTGTCAACATAGTATGCGCGTTGTTTCAGAGCTAGCGTAGACACGTGTAGCCGCTAATTGAGGATACTCGCATTCGATACTGGGCTCCTGACGACCGAACGATAAGATTTGAACAACATCTCAGTCATCTAGCAGGCTTTGCTTCTACTGAGAACAAATATTGGCGGAATGTACGCATCGTGATAATGTCCTACTCTGTTACTGACACTACGCGCGTACCGGAGCGAGGGCCTGGAGCAATACACAACTCAAACTTTGACGTGATACGGCGACAGCGACTTGACATGAAGATTTGCAGCAGCGCAGGGGTATGCTGTACACAAGGTGTACAGAAATCGGTCGGGATGGCTGAGAAGAGATGATCTGGGCTTGGTTGGTGTGATACGTACGGAAAACGCTCCCAGCCAATGCACGCTCAGCTCCATACCTAAATAGGTTTGGACGTTTTCGCTTGTGCCCGTATGGAGATACCTACATACATGATGGCTACCTGGTCGTGAGCGCCAAACCATCTCATCTACATCCACGTCGATTAATATGCGGTGGACTCGGATCATCGACGCGCCTGCTCAGTTTGATCGCTATTGCCAATAAGCGCCCTACATCAGGTTGCGACTGGCTGCGAGGTCGGCTGCAGCATGCAGCCGTACGCATCCACTCTAGGCGGACAAGAACGGCTATACTCTAGGTTTCAGTCGTAGTTAAGGTCAAGACTATGACAATGCGATTAATCGGACCCTGATGTTCGATACTTGAGGCTACTGCAACGGCAGCAAGAGTGGGGATTGAGATTGTGTAGAGGTACGACCATGACCGATGATTACTGACTGTCTGGCTTACAGTTGGCAGACGAGGTATCACGGCGTTGGGCTGACGAACAGTCTCGAAATGCTCGCCTGGACCATGACCATGGGACCAGATGGACTGAGCAGCTGCGGCGTGCCGTCACGGCTGTTTCCTTCCCTGTTCCACGGGCTCCGATGTAGTCGCAGCGGCAGCCTGCCGCTGTCAAAGCCCGCACCTCAAGACGTTGCACCCCTGATGGCTCCTGTGCAAGGTTTGTGGTTTGGCGGTAGTGGACGGTAGTGGACGGCAGTGGGCGGCGGATGGTAGGTGGCGGATAGTGCGCAGGGCAGCGCAGGGCTGATGTGAATACACGGATGGAACGGGATGAGACGCTACGAATCGCTCCGATATTGTAGACGGCCATTTTGGGCACAGCTGCATGTAGAGCATGCCATGACCGAGCCGGAACGACAATCGCACACCGACCAGCACTCTGACCCGCGTCCTACGAGTGCTACCACTACCGGTCTGGCCAACTATGCAGTATTCCACAACACATTCTACGGTACTCAGAGCTTCAGGAGAGGCAGGTAGCCCTGTCTCATGACATACGCAAGGGATTTGCACCTGTGCGCGCCTGTCACGATGCCCGGACAGATACACTCCCGCGCAAATGCGCAGGAGCAAGACCAAGACCCTGAGCCCGGGACGCGGATCTGCTTCCGCCAATGAATCTGTAACAGCTCGCGACATGCTGTTGCTCACATGCTTTGGACACCATGGAAGCAGCAAACTGAAAGCTGGATTGGGTTGGGTTATATGGCGGCGGAAGTGGCATGTGCGCGAAGCAGTCAACGGGTGCTTCTTTCCACGAAGAGACAAGCGCAACCGCCTCGAATTGTTGTTTGTGAACCTCCCGCATCTGCCCCCTCTATAAGATGCAGGCCTACGTCTCACCTTTGTCGGCTTTTTGTTCACACCCTGAGTCTGCGCTGCGCAGCCGTACATTCGATTCTGAGCCGGCCTGCACCACCCTTTGAAGCATCCTGAGCTTCATCACGGCACCACAAGTCACCTTGCTGTCTTTGAGCTTGTTCGAAGCAGATATGTCCGAGCATGTAAAGTGGGAAGACCACTTGCCTTCAAATCATGATAGCAAGTACACGCTTGATTTCGACGACCATGACCAACCCAAGTCTGCCTCTGACAACCTAGCTTTCTGTTATGAAGATCAGGAACAGCAATACCAAGACAGTGCCTCGCCACAAAGTCGAGACGAGAGCCTTGAGGCCGATTCAGCAACTATCATCAAGCAGGCGCTTGATTCTGAGACGCCGCCAACATTTATTGGGGATTCCGATTTGCTGGCCTCGATACGTCAGCCCGCGCGGGTATCAGTGCCACTGAAGGAAGCACCAGCATCTCCACCGCCTTCGCTAGAAGTACCCCCGCCGCCACTAAATAACCCTGCTGCAAAAGCATATGCCTATTATGCAACAATGCCGACTTCACCACTGCTGCCATTGCTGCCACTGCTCGCAGAAGCGTACGGCCGCAACGTCCGAAATTAGTCACGCCGCAGAAGCACATCAAAGCAAGCTTCATCTCGCTACGCCCACACGGCCGAGACAAAAAGACATGGAGACACACGACCTAGGGGTATGAACAGCAAGCAGGGAAAGTACAAGTTGAAGAAGACCATTCAGCTTGTACACAGATCCCGACACCAGTAGAGGGGGAACCCGTGAGTCAGAGGCTCTCACAACCCTTTCGGCATCACCACGGCATGGTAGACCGGGCGGAGATGGATTACGCGGGCCATGTGATAGCGTCTATAATATGGAATTAGCACGTATGGTATTGCATTCGGTATATGTCTAATGCCAGTCTGGGAGGTTCTGCGCCAGCCAAGGCAGCACTACGTCGATCGAAAATGGGTAAAGGGTAATGGAAAAGTGGGAAAATGGAGGCTCTGAAAAATGACGAGAGGCCTGCCTCTACATTTCGGCCCTAGTATTACACCCCTTTGTATCTCTAGCGGACCTTCCCTAGCATGAAGGTCGGGATGTCCTTGGCTGCATTGTATCAGAAAGCATCGAGTACATATTAATTCTGGCCGCGTGTGCTACCACTGGGTCACTGTTGCAGATGATCTGAACTGCTCTGATTTCCGCCCTGACGTCGTTCCGCAAGCCCGACAGCTCTTATCATATGTCGCTTGAGACCATTATACCTAAGGCATACCTATAGATGTGATTGATAAGACTAGGATTGACAGCCCGCTTGAAGTACGAAACAGTGACGCCGCTTGTTAAGACAAGCATGAATTCCACCCCGAAAGGGATGGCTACACCTTATGCTTCAGATGTTGAGTGCGTAAGTAATCTCGTTATCTATATGCATTAACATGTCTAGAGTCCCAAATCGACAATCGGCAGGACTATCCTGCTCTCGTACTTTCCGCCGACATGAACGTGGTGTTTTCCGTGATTCAACTGCTCAGCTGGTCTTGGTCTGTTGAACTTCTCGAGTTCGGGGTTGAGCGAGATGTAACCGAAAACCTGCACCGAAAGTGTCTCACCCGCCTCGAAATGAGTTGCACCCGACCAGATTCCAATCTCCAGCTCAACAACCTCGCCCTTCGGGATCTTTTGTTCTTCATCGTGGGGGTGGAAGGGAATGTGATCGTGAAGTGTCTTGGATCGATCAATCTTGCGATGTGAAGCACGCAGCATGCCGACGTTACCCTTGAAGTACAGTGCACCGTTGCCGGTCTGTGCTTCGGAGAGATCATAGGTGCTCTCGATCTGCCATCGTTCTTTCGGAATCTGTACGTGAACCAGTGGATGTCCGTTCTTGTCGAGCTTGCGCAGCTGGACGTACACATTCATGTCATCGTGATCATTACAGGACATGTTAAGGTAGATCTTGGGAGGGCCGAGAAGTGTGGTAGGCTTGTCGAACGTGGTTTCGAATTTGATGCGCTCGCTACCCTCCGAGTCATACGAGTGCGTAGACTCGATCTTAATGGGGGAAGATGAGAGGGTCTTGTCGCCAAGGTAGTAGGTAGTGAATTTCGTCATGGGATGAGGGAAGTCGGGCAGCTCGATGTTCTCGATCGGGGGTTTGTCGCCGTACTGCAACACAGACCATCTGACCTTTGGTGTTTGCTCCCAATCGTTCTTTTCCTCTTTGAGGTAGCGGTCGAAGAACTTGCGCAGCTCGAGTCTGGACTCTTCAATGGCCCAGAGATCGAACCATTCCTGCCATGCATTCCACTTGATCCATTTTTTTTCGCTGTCAATCTGCATGTAGGCTCGTATGGAGCCCATGGTGTGCATTGCGGCGAAATCGGTACCGGTGATAAAAGCTGCGCACTTGATCTTCTCCAGGGCTGCACGCTTGTCTTCCCAGTATGCTGATGATAGAGGATAGCGCGAGTACATCTCCTCGAAATCTTCGTATCCATTTGTGCCTCGAACGGTAAATTTGGTGATGAAGTTGTTGTTTGAGATAGAGAAAATCCCGCCTCTAGTAAACTGCTCTCGACCCAGATCCGAGCATCCTTCCCATGGAGCGATAGCTTTCAAGCATGGCGGATTCTTGGCTGCGATAAAGTATTGCGTGATGGCCAAGTGAGAATTGCCAGCCATACCAACATTGCCGTTGCACCAGTCCTGATGGCCAAGGAACTCTACCACGTCGTATCCGTCTTGCGCCTCTTGCTCGCCCATGATGCAGATGTAACCCTCCGAGTTGCCCGTTCCTCGAGAATCAACGTTGGCTACCGCGTATCCCCACGCGCAGAAATCCTTAGGATCCACACTTTCGAATGTCTCGTATCCGGAGGTGTCGTCCGGTCTGAGACCAAGCTTCCATGGTAGATGAACAGCGATACCGGCCATGTTGTATTTCTTGCCGTATGGTCCGTATGCTACGATACATGGAATCTTGCCCTTTGCATCGGCAGGGCGGTAAATGTCGGCATAGAGCTTAGTTCCATCTCGCATGACGATTTCAACATCGTTGTCGCGGATGATGTCGGACTCTAGCTTTTTGCCATCCTGTTCATCCCACTGCTTCTTGCAGTGTCCTTTCTTGAGTAAATCCTGTCGACCGGGATGGAAACCCTCATAACTATTGTGACCGATGGAAGGCGTGCTGATCGGCTTGAAGGAAATGGCTACCGGATTGGCGCCCTGCCAGTCTACACCCATTGCTGATATGTTGACAGGTGGAGGATATGCGTGTTTTGGAGAACGAAAACGATGGTAATGTCTCGCAAGAAAACATGCACATGCTCCAGTCAAGTACAATGCCCGGGGCGCCCACCAGCTCCGACTGATTGAAGACTGGAAAGAAAATCCTCGGGAAGTGGGGGAACCCTGGAAACTGTGCCATGCTCAGCCCCCGCAATGCTCGGCAGGTGATTATGGCACCCTCGGTGCGGGGTCAATCCATTTCCGTCTCTGCGATTCGTTTCAGACCATATATCATATATCAGGACGCGCACGGATCTTGGAATTACTTGATGGAGTGCATGAAGGGCCAAGGCACCAGATTGAAATGCGGATTGTGACGGCCCGATTGGCTGAATGGTCATGACTCGAGAGAACTCCAACTGCGCCAACAAGCTTCAGTTCCAGCAACCCGCTCCTACGAAGGGTCTCGTTTCGATTGACCGATCACCAACATTTGGCAACGTCGCGTTAGGATGCATAAACGCGTGCAGTAAGGCTTGACTCCTCGCAATTTAATCTAGGAACTTTGTAAACCTTATTCTGCTTATATGTAAAGAATTTGCGACGTCTAATAGTTATATTCCAGCGCGTTGTGGTGGTATTACTGAGGCGTACATATGGTGGTGGGCATGGCACGGGCTCGGTAATCGGACAGTCGAAACGAGACCCTTCGTATTAGCGGTGCAAGCAAAGCCCAGCTGAACCCGAAAACTGGGGCCGAACCGAACCGAACCGAACGTGGCCCTCGGGTTCAAAGTGCTCTGTCGGCTGGCACCTCAGGCCGACTCACACGATCTGATAGATGTTCGCGTTCTCAAGGCTATAACGTGTTCTACCACCGAGCGGTCAGGTACTACCGAGTGGTCAGGTTTTGCGAACATTGTAACTACAACAACGATTATAACAATTATGCAACAACGTAACGCGCAATCGTCCTGGAACGAAGGTACTTTATTACCTTGCTATTTAAGCTACCCAATCTGCTACACCTGACAGTACAAATTACGCGTCTAAGGCGTTTGCGGTCCCTTGAACGACGCTAAATATGATGACGCGCTAGCAAGCTTGCGCGACGCGACTGCGATGCCAATTCAAAGAAGCTAACAAAGGTAGAAGAGGAGGCGATAGTTAACTGTATACTTGAGCTCGATGCGCAGGGAAAAGGCTTAACAAGGACTATGGTACGAGATATGGCTAATGATCTGCTCGCTGCGCGTTGTGAAGGACCTGTTGGCAAGCAGTGGGTAAGCAGGTTCAACACGCGTACTCAAGAGATCAGGCTTTGACGCAGCCGACCGTACGATTGTCAACGAGCCCTGAACGAATATTGACGCGTTATTGAGCCCTGGTTTGAGCTGGTTAGGTTGACAAAGGATAAGTACGGTATACTAGACAAAGATACCTACAACTCTAACGAGACTAGGTTTATAATTAGCATAATTACCTTTTAGATAATCTTTATAGGCTCTAAGAAGCAATCTAATCCTAAGCACGTGCAGCTAGGCAGCTAGGAGTAGGTTACAATTATTACAGGCATCTACGCTGCTAGCTAGGCTATTCTACTCTTTATTATCTTTTCTAAGGCAAGGTTCTAATTACAATCTAGTACCTTAACCTACCTTAAGATTAGAAAGTTACTACTAGTAAGAATAGCTAAACTACTAATAAGCTTAGATTAAAGTAGTTAAAGCACTTTAATAGGTATACTAAGGAGCGTACTATTAGCACCTTCTATTTACTTATTATTAACAGCTACAAGAGCTACAACTCTATAGAGTTTAAAGAATACTGCGTAGAACACAAGATTATTACCTTGTGTTTACCTCTATACTTATTGTACTTATTATAGCTACTTAACGTAGCCTCTATTAGTCCCTTAAAAAAGGCAGTTGTTATAGATATTATAGCAAACATTTTAACTATTACCTAACTATAGATAGACGTATAATTAGATATAGCTATACCTTAACGCTATTTTGTTCCTACTAACTATAATAATAGTTATATATACTTACTGTATAAAAAGGAAGATCTGTACGTTATTTTTAAGGTTAAAAAGAGTACTTAACGTTTAGCTAGGCTTAACGCTTTATATAATAGAAGTAGCTTATAGTAGTTACTATATTTGCTAAGTCTTTAATAATTAGCTATAAACTACACTACTTACGCCTTAAAGTAATTTTAGTTTACATACTATTTACACTAATTTATTAAGTAGCTTATTGTTATAAGCTCTAATCTTATAGCTAGTTATTTCTATATTTTCTACAAACTACGCGCTGCAGCCTATAATAGGCTAGTAATAAAATAAGCGTAGCTTAAAGTTATATAACTTTACTTTACTCTTTAACGCGTAAGGAGGATTATAATACGTAACTACCTTACTCTTAAATAAGTAAGAAAGATTAAACTTACTTCTTAGTAAGTAAAAAAGATTTACTTTATATTAATTATTATAAGGTTAGTATTCTAATAACGCTAACTAAAGATTTTATAGTAAGTATATATTTTATAAGAATATAACTGTCAAACCCTGAGGCTAGGAGGCATCAAAGGAAGTATCGAAACACACAAGATAGATCAAGTACACAGCCAACAAGGTGTATTCAGACTGTAGACTGTTCGCTGCTGAGCAGGAACAGTCCTTCTAGAGGTATATATGGATAGTCTACCCCTCACAGTACCAAAGTACTGTGCAATGGACCGAAGTACCCTATAACGTACCTTTATGGTCCAACTCGGGACTCTCTGATCCTCAGAGGGTCTGACAATAACCCTTATAGTTTATATTTAACTTAGTTAATTAAGTTTGTCTTTAGATCTTAACTCTACTTTTAAGCTAAACAGATTGCCTATACTACTTATTATTACTTACTAGAGTAATATAGTCTTCTTTATATACTTAGCACCTCTTTAAGCGTTACTTAGAATCTTAAGACTATACTTATTTTTAAGAACTAATAGAATAGTGCTTTATAAGCTTTGCTTAAAGGTATAACTTTAATACTTTAAACACTTTTAAAATAAGTACTACTTTAGGATCCTACGCTACCCCTAGTAATACTAATATAACTAACCTTCTAAGCAATAATAGTATAGTTGTTAATAAGCTTAATATATATTATAGTAAACGTAATAAGCTTAATAACTAGCTTATGTAATAGGACTTCTTTTTTATATTTTAAGAAGAAAAAGTTTCTAAGGAAAAATAAGTTACTTTTATATCTAGCTACATATAAAGTAAGGCACTTACTTAGATTAAGCTATTTGTACTCTAGTACAACTAAGGTAATGCTCTTAATAAAGTAGATAAGTAAATAAAAGACTTTAATTAGTTTAAGGAAAAAGTTAGGCTAATCTTTAAAGTATTAAATAAACTTATTATTACTTAACAAAATATTTAGCGTATTTATTAGACTGCGTTAGCTACTAACTATACTATAGAACTTTAGCAGCTTACTGCAAATACTAACTAAGATAATACTACTTTTATAACTATATTTTACTAAGGACTTAAGCTAACTATTAAGGAAGAACTTATATGCACTAGCGCTAGTATTAATACTTTAGACAATCTTATTAATATAGCAATTAATATTAACGTTAAGCTCTATAAGCTTTAACTAGAACTTTATAACAACTTACGCGTATATAACTTGTAGGCTTATTAGCTACTTAAGCAACTATAGAAGAAGAATAACAACTTCTACTAAAAAGGCTATTATAACTAATACTAGCTAAATACTAGATAATATATCTATAATAACACCTAGAGTAGATACTATAGCCTTAAGGCAATAGACCTGTCTAATATTAATAAAAGATAGCTATAGTAGAATAAGAAGAAAAAAAGTAGCAGTAATAAAAAGTATAATAAGTCTTTAGTAACTTATTATAGCTATAGTATAAAAGGCTACTTTGCTAGAAATTATTAATCTAAGAATAAGGTGTAGTAATTACTTAATATACTAATATAAGATAGTAACAAAATAGATAATAAGTAAGAAGTAATTATAAAATATAAACACTATAGTAAGGTTCTAAGGCAACTTATAGAAAACTTTAAAGAATCTTTAGATAACTATATTAAAAAACATAATAAGAGCTAGTATAACTGTTGAAGTCGTACTTTTAAGCGAAGCTCGTAAAGCACTATTCTATTGGTTCTCAGGGATAAGTACGGTCTCGGGATTCCGGGTGACGCTTGAGGGAGTGCTGAGTGTACAGAGGGAACTGTGTTGCTCTAGCGGGTAACAATGAGTAGTACGGGCAATCCGTCTATCTCGAAAGTAGAGTTGAGATCCAAAGACAAACTTGATTGACTAAGTTGAACACGAACCATAAGGGTTGTGTTCCTACGAACTATATACTTGAGAGATATGCAGAGTGATCAGTAGTTGTGAGGTATTGATCGTACTGATCACTGATCGCATTGATCATTGATCACACTGATCACTGATCACACTGATCGCGCCAAGTCTGATCACTTGGTCACGTGACCTGTGCTCCACCTCATGTTGCTTACACCCCTTCGCTTGCTTACTTGTAATTCCCTGTCGCGCGTCCTGTTGCTGTGCCGTACGGTGGCTTGTAATTCTTCGACGAGGGGTTCCGTATTGTCGGATCGTAACAATAACTAGCTACCTATGCCTTACTACTCTCTAGAAGACTATAAGTAGAAAACTTAATATAACTGCGCTATTATATAACTTAAGTAGGTTGTAGTTGCTATAATAATATAATAACTTATACTAAACTATAATTACAACACCTACGTATATAAGATTAAAGGATATTATATCTATTAATAAATAAGTATAACTAAGGTTAACTAGAACTAAGTCTTAAACTAAGCTAAAGTATGCTTAGCCTAGACACTTACTAATATAATAGTAGCTAAAAAACTAGAACGTATATGCAAAGAACTATAGAAGTTTCTAAAAGGCTACTATAATTAAGGAACATAAATAAATAATATACTATGTCTTACTACGTAGATAAAGAAAGACTATAAAATAGCCTTAATTGCTATTAATAGCTTACTTAAGATAGAGCAAGAATAAGATTAATAAAAGTTTAAAGAATAAGTAAAGACTAATACTACTACTAAAGTAGATCTTAACTACTATAATTATAATGCGTAAGATAAGTTAGAACTAAACTTTAGTTATAAGCTAACGCTTATTAAAGGAGACCTTTATTATAAACTAAACTACTAGAATTTATACTATAGGGCTTTTTTATAAACTGCATATATATATAACGCCTGTAATATATACTATAATAATAAAGTTGTATTAAGATAGTTCTTTAGCAAACTACGCATTTATAACTACTAATAGTATAAGTATATAAATAATAAATACAAACACTACCTAATTAATAAATAAGGAAATAACTATTTTCTAAGTAAAAATAAATATAAAGTAGTCTTTAAGTATCTTATTATTAATAAAGTCTTTATAAATAATATCTAGCAGTACTATATAAATAACAACTATAAGACTTACAAGTAAAATAAAGCAATTTATAGATTTAGTAATAAGAAGTCTTTTTTAAGCTAAGAAGCTAAGACCTCGATCCCAGGGGATGCACGTATACGCGCTCTACTGTATGCTCTGCCTACCTTTTGTTGCCTAGTATAGCCTAGCGCAAACTCTATTTGCTTTTTTTCTACTTACTTTATTCCCTAATCTGATAGAAACTTAACCCCTATTACTAACTTAACTAGGATATTCTAGAGGCTACTCTATAACCTTAATTTTACTTAGCTTATACCCCTTACTAACTATAATAAGCTTGTTAATATCTAGCCTCTCTGCGTACCTTTCTTATCTTCCGTCCTTCTCTAACTACACCTATACTATACTCTACTCTCTACTCCTACGTCCTTATGGCGCTGCATAGCTGGAAGGTCTATACTAGCAATCCTACCCAGCCAAACCTGCTTGTATGCTGCAACCCCCCTCTCTTCTATACCTTACCCTTATTGTCCCCTGCGTACTTACATCTCCTTACTATAGACTCTTACTACTACCCTGCTGCTCCGCCTGACTACATTACCTACCTCCGCCAGTACCGCCACTTGCTCTGCAAGCCCTGTCGCAGCGTTATTCCACTTAAGCAGCTTCCTTACCACCTTATTAACTACCACGCCCTTCGCCGCCCGTTAGCACGTCAGCTCCAGCAGAAAGCAGAGAAGGAAGCAGCTACCTTAGGCAGCTGGATATCTGAAGATGAGAGCGACGTAGTGCCACTGCCTAACGGCTCTGTGCCTCTACCCTACCTAAAGCCGCCGTTTCGAGGTTGGCGCTGCCGTGAGGAAGGCTGCAGCCACCTTACAGCAAGCGTAATTACCCACCGAAGCCATCGCAATAAGGTCCACTGCTCCCCTGCTAGCCTTGAGAATGATAGGGCATCAGAGTGCTATATGCAGCACTGGATTAGCTATCGTCACAATTACGCACATTACTGGGTTGTTCAACATCCCCGCCAGCAGCAGCAGGTAGAGAGGCAGCTCTCCTTGCCAAGCAGTAGCAGTTTGTCTGCTGCTTATGCTGATCTAGACCCAGAGTTAGCCAAGTTGCTTGCTGTTGAGGCAGAGGAGGATGCCCGTCTGGCTCGAGAAAACAACTTCTCTACCTCAATTGGGGAGGCTCTTGAGCACGACGAGAACACAGATTGGTTGCGTGGCAGTAAGTGGCCGCAGTGGTTCCAGGGGAAGTCGCTAGCGTTGATATCAGCTGCTGCTACGCTACCTAAGAGCAATGGCCTCGCCCAAGACTACGTGTTAGGCAGCTGGCAAGATAGGGATTGGGTAAGCGGCCTCCAATGCGAGCAGCGTCTTCAGCAGCTGCTAGATATCGTGCCTGAAGTAACAGGGAGGTGCGAAGACACGCTGCGCCAGACCCCCCGTACTTATCTGTGCTGGCTAAAATCCTGGGGCCGTAATTACTTTCCAATGCCGTTTGACACGCCCCGACGGAAGGCTACTCTTATTCGCTATTATTCCTATCTGCGACGCTTTCTTACCTATATCTTCAGATCTTGGAGCGCCTGTAAGGGTAGCAGGATGGACCTGCGCACATGGTTTGGCTTCCAACTCACCCAACAACAGGAGGAAGCGATGACTATGCTATGGTCTGAGTGTCAATCCATGGTGGAGACCCGATACGGCGTAGCTGACCCTGAGCCTGTGCCTGCTCACTGCTCTGAGGCCTTATTCCGCCTGCTTGTTCTCTTTTGGACTGATACTACCGATCAAGCTGGCATTCCAATTGAGAGCAAGGCGCTCATTCACTTCTCAGGGGTTCTTGGTATCCATCCTCTAGAGCTGGCCTATCGAACAGCGCACGATTATACACCGTACCTCTCTGCTATAATATGGATAGGCCGCCTGCTGCTCCTGGAGTATGCTTTGCCGCTGTACCCATACTCAATTATGGAGCCGCTCTTGCCCAGTCGGTCGTCGTATGAGAGCCATGCCAAGCGGCTTAACGACGAGATCCGGTCTAAATACTTACTTAGGGGTTGCATGGCCCCGATGGCCTATCTTATTGAGCGCCTACGGCACGGACGGGCTATTGCAGAGCGCGAGGGCACCCGCAGTAATATCTCGTGGTCTGAGGATGGTGAGGTCTTGCACATTGCTGATTGCTACCTTTCTATGACTGCCCTTCGTCAAACTATTCGCGACTTGCTGCACCAGATACGCACCCACACAGAGAAGATGCTACTAGGGCTAGACATTAACTACTCACTTCGCGGCCTTACAGACGATCTTACTAAGAGAAAGCCAGGTCACTCGTTTATGTCAGTAGCATCAAATTACATGCAAGAAAATTATAAGCTGCTGAATCGCTTCGCCTTCTCTAAAGAGGGTGGATTCAGCATGCGTGGGAGAGGCCGTGCTGTTGCTTTTAAATATATTAAAGCTCGTGATCAGCTTGTGAGCCTTCTCTTTGCAGGAGTTCATATAACAAGCGGCATGCCAGCCAGAGGGGAAGAGCTGCGGGTCATACGTTGGGCAGATACCCAAGCAGCGTCTCGCAATGTGTTTATCCACCAGGGTCACCTGCTGTTAGTATTCCAGTACAACAAATGCTCTACCCGAACCAACAACTCTTTCTACATCGTCCGGGTTCCTTGCCCGCAAGTAGAGCAGGCCCTCTTCTTGTATCTGGCCTACATACGACCCTTCTGCGATTTTCTGGCCCGGCGTCTAGAGCTCATCACTGCTCCAACCTCCAACCCTCACCTATTCGCAAAGCAGGAAGATGCCACCGGCTGCTACACCTCTGCCCAGTGTCGGCAGGCACTGCTGCACGCCACTGAGGGTAGTCCAGTGCCCCTCACTATTTCAACCTATCGCCAAGTAGTAGTCAGCATATCTAAAAAGCACCTACCTGCATTGCTCCAAGCGTTCGATCCGCACACACCAGAGGATCACGATTCTTTCCTAAAGATGCTGGCGTACCAGACTGGCCACAATCCCAAAACGCGTGCATCGGTGTATGCGCTCGACATGGCCTACCCCGCCCACCTGCAGCCAGAGCTCGTTCAGAAGTACATAGCTAACAGCCTAATCTGGCACAAATTTATCAGCAGCGATTCGAAAGGTTTACCCCCTATAGGCTCAAGCACTACAGCAGCTGCGCAGCCTTCGTCTCCAATGCACGTAGAGTGGCCTCATCACCTGTTTGTAGATAATGAAGGCGACAGGGAGCCGCCTTCTGAGGCTGCACCTACTATGGCAGCGGAGATACAACCAAGACCAAAATCATGCCGAAGAACAGTAGACCGTCCTAAGCCAGTGCGCTCTTCTCCTGCGTCTACTCCTCCATCCAGCCCTAATGTAACGCGGCTGCGACGGCGAAAGGTCCAGTCTCGACCGCTAAGCAGCAGCCCATCGCCCGCTATGATTCGTGGCGGGTATAGCGATGCTGACAGTGGGTCTGATTACGTTGAGCCTGCTTCACCAAAGTCAGCAGAGTTAAACAGCTCAGATACAGACCTTAGCCGCCAAAACCGCCTGAACAGGCGCCCGCGTCTCTGCACCGAATCCCCTATTTTGAAACACCCTGCCTGCAGTCAGATTCAAAATCCATATGTACCCGCCAGACAGCAAGAGAGGAGGTTAGCAAGAAGCCCTTCTGTTGTAATACCTTCACGAAAAAGAAGACGCAGTCAAGATTCTGATAGAGAGGTCGACGAAAAGATCAACATGATACAGAGACAGCTTGCAGGGATGCAGGAGTTGTTGCTGAGCTTAAGGGAGAAGCAAAGAAGGAAAAAAGTAAGGGGAGCAAAGAAGGTGCAGAAGACAAAGAGGGGAGAGGGAAAAGACTAGAAGGGTTAAGCACTAGTTAGTAGTAGCCCGGTATCTTAGAGAAAGACTTACTATAAGATAAACAGGCGTGTGCAAAGTGCATAAAAGGGAGAAAGAGGAATAAACTAAAGGGTAAGAGTACTAGGGGAGGCGTGCTGGATAAAATGTTAGAATTCAGGTACAAGAACATAGAGCAGTCTAGCTCTTTAGCCGTTTGCGCTTACCTAGTTCCAAAAAGAATAACCATTTTCCCTTCTGTGTCTGCCCCTCGGACCCCTGTAAGTGTTCAAAAGTAGGTAGACTTCTCCACCAGAGCCTAATTAACACGATGCTTTGGCCTATTGCTGCACCAAATCAGGCTATTACTGACAGCGTCAGAGACCTAAACAGTAATTTCCAGACACGAAGTCAGAGCCTCAGTGCTGTTTTTGCGTTCAAATGTAGTTAAAACAGTGTTACCTGAATTAACCTACGACCCTCTGTAAGCAGCAAGCCGCCTACAATAGGTCTTTTGTCCTCAACGGCAGTACACACAGGCGTTCTAGCTGCGTACTGTCTCAGACCCAAACAAGTGTTTCAGCACCTGTTACATTCGAAGTATCTTTCAACTTCTAGCAGACCGGTTTTTTACCGCAAATATAAATCCCACAGTTTTAGTAATCAATTAATCAGAGTCTAGTTCATTGCAAATGGGTTTGAGTAGAGCCAAAGCAAGGGTTACCCCAAGCTGGAACCTAGAGTACTCGCAAGTCTGACTGCCGAAGCAGCTAGCGTATGCGTAAACAGTTGTGTATAAGAAGAGTTTTTGATATTTTGTGGATAGTTTTGTCGACCTAGTACTTCCGTCAACAGTGCCGTTTTGCGTAGACTTACATTGCCTATAGGAGGGCCCTCCGAGGTTAAAAGCTACTGCCCGCTGCCGCGCCCAGCTCCACGTCCCGGTCAGGTCAAGCAAAATAGCATGTATCAGGAATCTTGATCAAGATTTCTTGAGTTCCCTGCTCCAAAGCCTATCCCGCTTTCCCACACAAGAGGCATCCCTTATTGCCACCTACCGTCAGCGGTTCGACCAGCCGAACAGATATGTAACAAGGTAGTTGAGGAGCGTACTCTACTGCGTGCCTACCCGAAGCCAAGGAAATCTCTAGACCACTGATTACAAGACTACAATGGTTACGGTGCCCCAAAGAGCGATTTGTGGGTTTGCCCATAGGCTCACCCATACCTAGAGTACAATAATTGCGCCCAAGGATTTTGCCACTACTACACCTCCAACCCACCGGTCTGCTAAACGCCTGGGTTGGACTTCGCTTTAAATCCTCAGGACACGGGGATAGAAAGTAGCCTACTGATAAGCAAGCCAGAACAATTAGATGATTGCTCAGTCTAAAAGTCATCTAAAAGGTTACTCCTTTAGATATAAGCTGGAAGGTTTGGTGACTCAAAAGGCCAGTACGACTTAAAGACTAGTATACAAGAAGGGGCTCAATCTTTCGATTTACTGTCCAGAACAGGTACTTGTTGAAACAGGACACCCGGCAGGAGACGATCCCGTACGTCAACAGAGACCACAAGTGCCTATTTCTTCCCTGTAAGCTGGTTTTATTTAAGGCGAGTTAACCTGAATTAACAAACACCCAACGCTGTGCAAAGCACGATACAAGAGCCCCTATCTTGTTCCTATTGCGCAATCTAAATGCCGGTACCTATTGTGTCTTGAACCAAAATCCAGCCTTGTTTAAACGTATTAGCGCGCCCGCTGCCCTCTGTAAATACAACAACACACAAGGAAGAGTGCTTGGTAACTTAAAAGGCCACCGGCGTATGGCTTGAACTAGGGGTCAAGAAGGGGCTCAATCCTTCAATTTACTGTCCAGAACAGGTACTTATTGAAACAGGACACTCAGCAGGAGTCGATCCCGTCCATCAACCTGTACCCAGGGATCATAAGTGCCTGTCTCTTCCCCGTGAGCTGGTTTTATTTAAGGCGAGTTAACCTGAATTAACAAACACCCAACGCCGTGCAAAGCACGATACAAGAGCCCCTATCTTGTTCCTATTGCGCAATCTAAATGCCGGTACCTATTGTGTCTTGAACCAAAACCCAGCCTTGTTCAAGGGATTAGAGAGCCACTATTACTATATCTACTTAACATTTACTTGGATACCCTAGCTGAGAAATAAGTCTAGATCGGCCAACGTCTGCTATTCTGCATTGCTTTGTTTCAATTGAGCGGAGGACCGCCCACGTGCAAGTTCTTACTACTGAGAATTAAGCATGCAAGCATGCGAGAGCTCTACTGCAGTTTCCCCAAAACTGCTATAAGGCCCTTCTCTAAAGGCCTGCTTTCGTCCTCAGGGGTCTCCCCCTTACCACGCAAGCAGAACACCAAAGAAGCGTTAGCAGCCGTAATTAAACAAGCTACAGCCCCGCTAGAAGTTTTGGGTTACATGTCCGTTAATATTGATGGCGGTTCAGAAATGTGGCTCAAGTGCTTTTAAGCCAAGAGACGTCACGATCAAACTTGCTCCACAATAGGACTCTACCATCAACCGGGCGCAGTAGGACACAGGCGAGTTGCAGGCTGCCACCCGCTTTCCTGATCAGTTTATAGGGATGTTACACCCTAAGCTCCTATTTGTGTACAACCGCAGAATTGTTACGTAGCCGCCCAACCTAGATCACTTGCGCTGTAAAAACTATTTATTCAAGCAGATTTTCGAGGCTCGCAGGGAGCCGCACAAACGCCATTGGCATACGGCGCTCTTCCAGCCAAAGCCAAGGGCTGCAGACTGTTAAGAAGAAAGGATTCATCCTCTTGGGGCTCCTGTCAAGGTCTCCGCTCTCAGTCGCGTTGCCGCGCAGAATTTACAGCCTTCAGCTATCAGCACCACCTTTCTATGTCTTCGCGGCAGCCATTTTTCAGGCTTCCTGCTCAGGAGTCAAACCCTAACTCCCTTTACCCGTCAAAGCCATGGTAAGCCAATACCTTACCATCTGGCTGATAGGGCAGAAACTTGAATGAACCGTCGCCGGCGCAAGGCCATGCGATCTGCAAACGGGTTGTAGAATGGCCAGTCAGCCTCACATTATTCTACGAACGATTACAGTGCAATCGTTCGCTTTTGCACCAAAATATTTAGCGCGTGCACGGACAGTCGAGTGCAATCGTTCGCTTTTTCAGAGTGTAATCGTTCGCTGTTCTAGTACTCTAATACTAATGCAACTTACGCAGGACCTGCAGCCAGCAGTTTCCAATTCTGTATGCAATTTTGAAGTAAAATAATAATAAATTGCGCGTGGAAATTGATGCTAAATTTAGGTAATAGAGTTCGTTAACGTTAGAGGACGCGTATTAATAAGCTCTAGAGGAACACTAACCCTAACTTTAAAGACTATATAGCATAGTAGGCAGATCCTAATTAGGTTGAAAAACGCTTAGTAAAGCAGCTTAGTATTTCTTTTAGATTTTGTATTTTTAGTTCTTTTAGCTTACTACTGCGTAGTGTAGTTAGGAACCCCCTCTTTATAGGAGACTTTCTCTTTACTATTTTATATAGACTATTAGAGGAGTCTAAGTTAAAAAAGATTTATACTAGCATATGTACAAGGGTTGAATATATCTAACATACTAGTAGTACTGTAGTTATATAGAATAAAGCAGTGCAACTGTAGAATAAGTTAGTATAATAGATAGGGCTACGTCTACCTTTATTAGTAACTTAAAGAAAGCTAAGTTACTACTCTCTAACTATACATATAGTTGAAGATTCTAGAGATATTTAGAGACAGTGTTACGCTTAGTAAAGCGTAGCATAAGACTGTCTTATTTTTT
Organism: Epicoccum sorghinum; assembly: GCA_020272525.1. Classification (NCBI taxonomy): domain Eukaryota; kingdom Fungi; phylum Ascomycota; class Dothideomycetes; order Pleosporales; family Didymellaceae; genus Epicoccum; species Epicoccum sorghinum. The sequence goes on from VXJJ01000019.1 coordinate 2,068,332, forward strand.
AGTACTTAGAGTATGTTGTGTATACTACTTTATAGCATAATTAGGAACCTCCTCTTCCTTAATTAGCTATAGGCAGGAAGTTTAACCCTAGCTTGTAACGCCTTTTTACCTATCCGCTATGAAGGCGTGACGGCGACAGGGAGTCGTGGCGAAATAGGTATAGCGCTCTGCTTTGGGCCGTTCCCCTGAACTTCTTTTGCGTATCCGTCGCGTTACCCTAACACCTCCCCGTCACACTCTTTTTTAATCTGGACAGACAAACGCCTCATACAAACCTGATTCTTACGTATCTCTTGCAGCGACGCTGAAAGTTTCGCTTATTTATCTCGCGAAACGTTGTGCCGTTAGGGTAAGTAGGGGTAGGTGGGTTAGGGTTTCCCCACAATGGAGTTCGTGTGGGACAGCCGGGTACCCACTCAGCAGCAGTCAGATCTTGAGAGCATCAACAAAAGCAACAGCAGCTCTACTCATCAATGGCCCCGGCAGCTTACAATTAGCAATTGCGACGACTTCTTCGTTTTCTTGAAGAATATAGCGTCTTAGTGTGCAAGCATTGTACAGCAGTTGTTAGTCTTGATGCGCATCTTCGGAAATATCACGCTGTATCTGCTACACTGCGGCGACAGATTATCGAACGATTTAGCTGCTTTGAAACTGTACCGCCAAGCGAAGTTGAGAACCCAGATGAGCCCGGCAGCCGATAGAAAGCTAGGGAAACCGCTTAATGGGTGCAGTGCAAGGCGTGCGGGTGGATTACTACAAACAAAGATCAGATGCGCATGCACTGCAATAAAATTCACCAGCAAGCATGGTAGGAGAGAAAAGCTTGCTCTATAACACTGTAAAAGTTCAGAGCTTCTTTCGCAGCGGGGGGCTGCAAAATATTTTATTGTTAATTTGGCAGATGCTCAAATTAACGAAAACGCGGGAGTAGAGAACACTGTTTCTGGGTTGCTCGCTGAGTACAAACTGACACGACAAGAAGTTGAAGAAGAGCTTCAAACACTTGAAGAGGCTGCGAAGACCGACAAAACGGGTTGGTTTAAGCGTACAGGCTGGCTGGAGTTCTTGAAGGACCGAAATCTCGTGCATCTAGCGTATCAAGCCCGCAAGCCCGATCAAAGCGAAGACAAGATCAAGCTAGCTGCTGAGCTGACCGAGCGGCTAGTGGAGAGAAGCGTAAAGGGACTGGCTACGCTTCCGCAAGAAGTACGGCGCTGGCTGCGGAGTGCAAAACAGACTGAGGTGGACCCCCGGCCGCTATCTCGATTGCAGAACCCAGAAAGTCAGAGTGTGTACGCGAGCTACATGGTTCGTTTTGTGTGCTTCTATCTACGTGTGATAGAGGACAATGAGCAGCAACTAAAGCGCGCAATAGGGCGAGCGCTTACTCTCCCCAACAGTAGATCTAACAGCAGCTCCGACAGCAGCGCCGAAAGCAGCTCTGACAGCAGCTCTGACAGCGAGGAGGACAGCGAAGACGGAAGCAACGCTCTGCGGTCCCAACGCACAATACGCAGGCAGGGACCAGTAGACAAGATGAAGGACGCGCGTGAGCTGTTTACATTCACTGCAGAACAACGGAGACGTGCTGACACGCTGTGGGACACGCTTGATGGCGATGACAGGGAGCTCAGATGGAGGCGCTTATAGCGTCAATCAGCTCGTTTGTCTTCGTGACGTACCATCCAGAACCGCTGTCTACTGGTCTTATTCAGTTTCTTGCGGTGCTTGGGATTGATCCCGAGATGGCGCGCTTGCGGACGGCGAAGAACTACTCGTACATGCTAGCTGGCATGGTGTACTGCACCCGGTGATTGGAGCAGCTAGGCTGCTTCCAGGCTCGCGACGCGATACACAGACAGAGCAAGACCGCGACTATTTTATAGAGATGCGGCGAAAATATTTAGCAGACGGCACATTTACGCCGATGAGTGAGATGCTCAGCTTGCTAGCGTACGGGAAGTTTATTGGTCTTACTGCTGGCAACTCTGGCAACGCGTACTGGTCAGAGGACAAGCAGACGTTCTATCTCAACGGCCGGCCGATTGTGATCAGCCGCTTCTGCAAGATGGCGCAGGACTTGATAGCAGAAACGTCAGATAAGCTGTGGGAGCTGTGCTGGATGGAGAAGAACGAAGAGCGCGTCGCTATCAATCTGAAGCAAGTAGTTGACGACGTTACGTTCACGAAACGAGGCATGTCTTTTCAACACGCCGAGCAACAATCTCCAGGGCGGACTTGCTTGGATGCTGACGAGAGCAATGACTACTGACGGTGGACTACGGCTCAAGCGCGCCGACGGCCATTGGAGCGTTAAGACGGTGCAGCGGTACTTAAGGCAAGTAGACCGGTTCTTGGAGCTGCTGCTCTGCAGTGTGCACGTTACATCAGGGCAGCCGGGAAGAGGGTCGGAGATTACTACGATTAGACACCGCAACGGTATACTGCAGGACCGCAACATCTTCGTGATAGACGGGCAGATTATGACAGTGGTCCGCTATCACAAGTCGCAGTCGCAGTGGACAAGCCGAAGATCGTGCCGCGCTTCTTGCCGCCGCAGCTGGGGCAGGTGATGGCCGTGTACTTGGTGTACATACAGCCGTTCAAGGAGTATCTAACGCTACAGGTGCTAGGGGCAGCTACAGCGACTACGTGTGGCACGACGCGCAGGGCGCTTGGGATACTGGCCGGCTTACGAGGGTACTCAACCGCGAGACGGCGAAGAGGCTTGGAGTCAAGCTGCACACTCTCGACTATCGGCACACTGCAGTAGGCATCGGGCGAGTCAAAGTGGGGGAGTCGTTTGGCAAGGGCTATCAGGACGAGGTGGCGAGATCGAAGAGGCGGAAGTAGACGACGACGGGAAGACGTTCTTGAGCTGCAGAACTCACGCACAACTGTAATGGGGGTAGGCAACTACAGCGTGCCGATTGATATTGTTAAGCATCTGAGCGTGCGATCGATTGATGCGTTCCGATTGTTGAGCATAGCATGGCACCGCTTCTTAGGGGTAGATGGAAGCGGTGCGAGGTACGAGAGCCGAGCAGGACGGCAAAGAGACCGCTGAGCGACAGCATGCGTTGGCGTTTGCTGGGACCGAGGGAGAAAGACGTCCGAGTAGCTGATCCGCGAGCAGACGCAATACATCGAGGGCTGCAGCAGGTGCTGGGCAAGCAAGACGTTGGCTTCCGATCAGTTGAGCAAGAGCAGGCTCTGCACGCAGTGCTGGAGAAGCAGACGCCGTTGATTGTTGTGCTTCCAACTGCGGAGGCAAGAGCTTACTGTTCACGCTGCCGGCTTGCGTGGAGGGGCCGGGGGTGACGGTGGTTGTAGTGCCGTATCGAGCGCTGATTGAGGATCTGGTTGAGCGGATTCAGAAGTGCGGCATTGAGTGCATGGAGTGGAAGCACGGCGAGAACAACCCGGCATCTGTGGTAATTATCAGCGCTGATATAGCTGGCGACATTAAGAGCAACGGCAACTTTCTGGGTATGCACGGATGCTGAAGGCGAAAGGCTGCTGCACCGAATCGTGATTGACGAGTGTATCTGGTGTTTACAGCCAAGGAACTGGCGGGAAAAGCTGTTAGCGATGAAGAACCTTGCGTCTTCTTGGGAGCCCGATGGTATGCTGACGGCAAACGCTACGCCGCTGCGAGAGGCAGAGCTTGAGGCGAGCATGCTAGTGC